>JACRUU010000007.1:31944919-31957419 GCA_030449085.1 Kryptopterus vitreolus | reverse complement strand
CTGGTAGTGTTACCACCCAGGGTACATTTAATTTTCTCAAGCCTGAGAAAAAAGGCTGTGTCCTTCAACCACTGTGCATGAGAAGGAGAAGCAGCAGACTTCCACTGCAGGAGAAGATGACGTCTGGCCAACAATGATGTAAAATTAATGATATCTTCTGCATGGAATTCAACTGCAGTGTCTCCGATGGAAGTCCAAAGACAGCAATCAATGGGCACGGTTTCACATGTACCCCTAGTATAGTGGAAATCGTATTGAAATAGCCCGTCCAATAATTACACAATCGTGGGCAAAAGAAAAACATATGACTCAAGTGACAATGCGAGCCAGAACATCTGTCACACTTGTCCTCAACATCAGGGTAAATCTGTGACAGTCTAGACTTAGAGAAATGTACCCTGTAGATAACCTTAAACTGGATAAGTGAGAGCCGAGCACAGGGGACTTTATGTAAACCACTCACCACATTATCCCACCATCCGTCACCAAATTGAATTCCCAGTTCCCCCTCCAAAAGCAGCTTTTATTTTGGTAGTAGTTTGATTGCAGAGATCCAAAATACCACTATAGATCATAGAAACCTCACCTTTTTGTTGTCGTAAGGTAAGCTTAATCAAACTCTCCCATTGCTGGCGAGGAGGAGATGAGGGAAAGTCAGGAAAACATACTCTAACAAAATTCCTAACCTGGAAAAATCTAAAAAGATGGTTAGCAGGTAATCCGAACATTGAAGTTAAATTAGTAAAAGTACCAAAAACACCGTCAGAGTACAAGTCCCGAAAACAGTGTATGCCTTTGTCATGCCATAATTTAAAAAAAGAATCCAGGTATGAGGGTGGAAAAAGATGATTTCTACATATTGGACCTAATGGAGAAGCTGTCACAAACTTAAAATGTTTCCTGAATTGATACCAAATTTTTTGTAATGTATTCAACACCACAGGGTTGTTGACATATGAGGAAATTTTGACTGGAAGAGAGGAATATATAAGAGCAGACAAAGAGGATGAGGGAGAACATGACTGGGCTTCTAACCTGCACCATGCTAAATGAGATGACTCAACCCAGTACCGAACCTTATGAATGTGTGCTGCCCAGTAATAAAATTGAAAATTGGGTAATGCCAAACCACCACTGGACCTACATCTCTGGAGTATTGACTTACGCACCCTGGGAGATCCCCCTGCCCAGAGGAAAGAATTAATTGCTGAGTCTAATGAGTCAAAGAAATGTTTCGGTAGGAATAAGGGGATTGTTAGAAACAAAAAAAAGAAACTGAGGCAGAACCTTCATTTTAATAGTATTAATCCTCCCAATCAGAGACAAAGGCAGAACTATTCCATCTCTGAAGATCAGTCTTCATTCTATTAACGAGTGGGGTAAAGTTTGCAGAGAAAAGACCTGAAAATGTACGCGTCACAGAAATACCAAGATATTTGAATCCAGATTGTGTAACTTTAAATGGAATGTCTTGACATTTTAGCTGCAAGGCAGCCTCGTTGATAGGGTAACACTCACTCTTATCAAGGTTTAATTTGTATCCAGAAAAAGAGCTGAATGCATCAAGAATGGACAAGATACCAGGAAGACCAGATAACGGATCAGATACCATAGAGCAATAAGTCATCTGCATACAGTGCTAATCGATGTTCAACACCATTCCTAATAACACCCTTAAATAAAGCAGAGGATCGCAAGGAGATGGCCAATGGTTCAATGGCCAAGGCAAACAGGGATGGAGATAAAGGGCAACCCTGACGTGTCCCACGTTCCAGTGGAAAATAATCTGAACGTACGCCGTTTGTCTGAATGCTGGCTTGTGGTGTTGTATAAAGTAACCTCACCCAGCTAATAAATTTATTACCAAAACCAAATTTCTCCAACACCGCAAACAGATACTCCCACTCCACTCGATCAAATGCCTTCTCTGCATCCATTGAAATGACAATCTCAGGCACCGTCTCAGAATGTGTTGTGTGGATAATATCTAAAAGAGTACGAGTATTAAAAAACAAATGACGTCCCTTAATAAAACCATTCTGTTCTTTGGAAATAATAGTAGGCAAAACCCTTTCCAAGCGCAAAGCTATAATTTTCGCAAGAACTTTTACATCCGCATTCAACAAAGATAAAGGCCTATAGGAACCACACAAAAGTGGATCTTTATCACTCTTTAACAGAAGAGCTATTGAAGCTTGGGTCAGAGTAGGTGGAAGAAAACCCTTTTCCAGGGACTCGTTAAACATAAGCAAAAGAAGAGGCGCCAACTTATCAATAAATTTCTTATAGAACTCTATAGGAAACCCATCAGGTCCCGGGGCTTTTTTGGATTGCATCGCTTTAAATTGAGAGCTTTATCTCACCAATGGACAGTGGGGCATCAAGGTTCTGCATTTGATCAGTGTCAATAGTAGGATTTTCAAGATTGGCCAGAAACTGATTCATAACAGAAATATCAGATGGAAACTCAGATTTGTACAAAGCAGTATAAAAAGACTTAAATGTAGAATTAATTTCCACTGGATCTGTAACAGTTACATTGTCATGAGTATTAATTTTAGGTATCAAACGTGAGACAGATTGACGTTTCAATTGGTGAGCCAAAAGTCGACTCGCTTTATCCCCATGTTCATAGTAGGTACTACGTGTCTGCAATAACAGTCGCTCTACTTCCTTGGTGGAAACTAAATCAAATTCTGTTTTGAGATTTAGACGTTTCTTAAACAATTCTGGAGAGGGATTTGATGCGCACTCTTGGTCGAGAATACCAATCGCAGATGTGAGTTCAACGAGTCTGGCCTTATGTACTTTATTGCAACATGAAGAGAATGAAATAATCTGCCCCCTAAGGAACGCCTTTAAGTGACTCCCAAACTAAGGAAGACGATGTTGACTCATTCTGATTAAAAAGAAGAAACTCATCAATAGAATTAGAGACAAACTCGCAAAATGTATCATCTGCCAACAATAGAGAATTAAACCTCCAAGGGGGGGGATCGGATCTGCTTGTGGACAACTGAAGATCCATAAGAATAATGGTGCATGGTCCGATATTAAAATACTAGAATAGTCAACGGCAGCAACAAATGAATTCAAGCTGCCATCTATGAAAAAATAATATATTCTTGAGTATGACTGATGTACCTGAGAGAAAAAGGAGAATTTTTTAATGGAAGGGTTGCGAGTTCTCCAAGGGTCAAGCAAGCCATTTTGGTTCATAAAATCAGAAAAAGATTTTGACATAGCTGACTGAGATATCGGTCTTGGACTAGATCTATCCAGTACCGGGTCAAGCACACAATTCAAATCACCTCCAAAAATCAATAAATGAGAATGTAAATGGGGTATGTTACTGAGTAGTCTGTTGGAGAATTCAACATCATCAAAATTAGGCGCATAAACATTTACCAGCAGCACCTTTGTTTGCATTAACATCCCCGCAACAATAAGATATCTGCCATTCCTATCAGCAATAACATCGGTAGGAAGAAACTGGATATTTCTCCTAATTAATATAGCAACTCCTCTTGATTTAGAATTGAAATTAGAATGAA
Organism: Kryptopterus vitreolus; assembly: GCA_030449085.1. Taxonomy (NCBI): domain Eukaryota; kingdom Metazoa; phylum Chordata; class Actinopteri; order Siluriformes; family Siluridae; genus Kryptopterus; species Kryptopterus vitreolus. The sequence goes on along the minus strand of JACRUU010000007.1, from coordinate 31,953,865 downwards.
ATATGTGTTCTATCCAAGGAGCACGAAGCCTATAATGGTCCTTAAATTGCAAATGAGTCTCTTGTAAGAAAACTATGTCTGAGTTAAGTCCGTTTCAGATGACTAAAGATTTTAGCACGCTTAGATGGACTGCTCATACCACGTATGTTCCAGGTGATGAAACGAATCGGTGTGTTGGAACCTAGTCTACTCGAAGACATTAAAGTACATTAAATGGAAGAGCAAGAAACAAATACAGTGAGCCGGGACCCCCCCCCCAAAAAAAAAAAACAAAAAAAAAACCCAAAATAAAAACAAAAAAACTAAAGTAAAAATAAAATAAATAAATAAATAAATAAATAAATATAAAATGAATAAAAATGAACAAAAGTCTCCAACAGGGAGACAACAATAGATATAAGGAAGAAAAACATTGGTGCCACAAAATCGTGACATCAACTCGGAGAAGAAAACCCTGAAGTTAACCTAATCCAATAGAGAGAGAGACAACTCCCACAGAACTCCAGTACAATACCCAAACAGTGTGCGCATACAATGGCAATATAACCCTTTAACATCACCCGCCATTACAACACTCTGGGAGAAGGCACTAACCGATTTTAATCGTTTTAATATATTTCCCGGCTTCATCGGCATCGAGGAAGTCTTTTTCCACACCCTGATGTGTGATACGGAGACGTGCTGGAAAGAAAAGCCCAATAACGGAACTCCGTTCCATTCCGCGTAATTGCCTCCTCACGTCAGTGAAGGCCACTCGAGCTCGGGCCACATTGGCAGTATGGTCAGGGAACACAGAAATCCTGCTTCCCCCAACAACAACCTGTCGTTTCTCCCTCGCACGACGCAGAGCATCCGCACAGTCGCTATAGTAATGAAACCTGGTAATAACAGTGCGCGGACGCTCTCCGTGTTTCGGTTTCGGTTGAGAGGTTCTGTGTACCCGGTCTAACAGCGGCGCTTCGTCTAGCTGGAAAGCCTCTTTAAGCAGCGTGGCGATAGTTGTGTTATCAGCGACGGTGTCCTCGGGAATCCCGACTATCCTAATGAAATTATTATGTTTTCCGTCGCGACCGAGATTCTAGGTCCTCACACTTCCTCTTTAAAGAGTCAAACTCGGCATTTAACTGTGCGAGCTTGTTCTTAAGCTCGACTACATCGTCAGTGCATACCGAGAGTGATTCCCCCATGTCCCGCACTGTACCTTTGAGCGCAGCCATCTCAGCGTCCGAAGCAGCTTTATCATTTGCTAGCTGCGTTTTAACTGATTGTAAATCAGCCCTAATTGTGGACAAATCATCCCCCAGTGCAGCACGGAGTTCAGCTTTGAAAATATCCGCAATGTCCTGTTTTAGCGAGCTCAGCAACTCTCGCTTCAAAGACCCCACATCAATAACATGCACGGCTTCACTCGGAGTTGTGGTGACGCGAGATGGAGAGGAAACCTCCGGCTCCGAGGCCGCTGTTTGTGAAGGAGGCCGCAGTTGTGAGGTCGTCGCGGAGCGGGTTTTAGGGGTTTTTTGTTCCGGCCATAATAAAACACTCGGAACGTAAACACAGCTGTCAAAATACGAACTCGGGTGAGTATATCTTAAAAAAAAGTAGTGGTAGCGCAAAAAATAAACAATTAACACGGAATGTGCGGGAGCGTCTAATCAAACGTGTTACTCCATTGGCTGCTCAGGAGCGCCCCCTCTAGAAATACCTTTTATAATAAACAAAGTTTTAAAAATATATAACCATCCTAGATCATGCTTGGAAAGAATGCAGTGTACGGTGGCCGAGAAGAGCAAAACAAGCTAGACATGGAACATTTCCTGAAGAAAATGTGAGTGATGGTTTACGATGCAAACGGCAGCTCCCGGCGCGACCCCTTAGAGTCCGTTTAATATTTAGCGTTGACTTTCGAAATGCTAGCTCGTTGAGTGTTGAGACACTTTAATGTTTAGGCGTTTTTTCGGGAGGGGGCGGGGCCAGTGACATCAAATTATCCAGCGTCCGACTCCCGTTGATGTGGCGAGCGTTTAGACATGTCACATGACCCTGTGTCCGAGTTTCGCGGTTTCGCAGATTTTTCACGTGATGCCATGCGGCAGTCGTGTATTTGCAACCTACTCCATCTCACCTACGAGTGGATGTGTCAAATGTGCATATACCCAAACACCCCATTCATTCTCTATGGGGCCGGAATGATGCGAATTTCCCGAAATTCCGAACGTGTGTGGGATTCGGGAGGTATATGATCGTGATCCACTCCGGACCCCCTACGAGTGGATTTGCCATATGTGCATGTCGGACGCTCACAGGCCTGAACTGTGAGGCCCCATTCATTTTCTATGGGAAAAAATTCACGCTTTTTGGCCCCGGGTTCGGAATTCCTCGGGGCGATTCCTTATAAAAGTAACAGCACACCTCACACCATCGGGCCGCACGATATGAGGTAGGATTTGTGAGGATCGAACAAAAACTGCAGGACGAGTTACACGCCGAGTTACAAATTTGACGGAAACTAGAGAGAGATTATAATAGTGATGCTTTTGCACACGTCACTAATCATAAAACAAAATAACGAATACAAAAACAAAACAACAAATCCGAAAACACGTGAACATAATTTTAATGTTTGATGTGATTTCGGAGTCGTTATTTTGTATTGTGATTTGTTAATGCGTTTTGCCCTTCTCAGCCACCGTAATAGTGACTTAATATAGAAAAATCATTCATTCATTCATTCATCTTCTACCGCTTTATCCGATCTTCCTCGGGTCACGGGGAGTCTGTGCCTATCTCAGGCGTCTATGGGCATTAAGGCAGGATACACCCTGGATGGAATGCCAACCCATCACAGGACACACACACACACACACACACACACATTCATACACTAGGGACAATTTTCCAAGGTGCCAATCAACCTACCGTGCATGTTTTTGGACCGGGGGGAAACCCGAAGAACCCGGAGAAAAACCCCCTGAGGCACGGGGAGAACATGCACAAACTCCACACACACATGACCGAGACGGGAATCGAACCCGGATCCTGGCGGTGTGAGGCGAACGTGCTAACCACTAAACCACCGTGCCCCATAATATGGAAAATTGTTATAATTTATTAACTGTAAATAAATTTGAACAAAAAAAACATTTTGAATATATAATACTAATATTAATATTAATATGTGCTTATTGAGCATTTGTTTACTGGGTAACCTGAAAAAGAATAATAAATAAATAAATAAAGTCTTAAAATTTCTGTAACGAAGTTTAACTGGATACTAACAAACTTTAAGCTTTATTATCTAAGTAAGAAAAAATAATCTTAAAACACTCATATTAAATTGTTTCCACAATCTGTTCTTGCTTAGAATTTCATTTTTAAAATACCGTCAATAGAATTTGAGGTTATGCCTAGAATTAAGATCGGATATAATTGTATACATCATTTGTGTTGTTTACACATGCGTTAATAAAATGTTTGTGCACTTGTTGGTAGGTCACCATCATGAAGACGGCACTCAGAGTGATTCCGAAGATCCTGTAATGCCAGAAAACAGGAGTAAATCTCAACACTCGATTCAGTCAGAGGAGTCAAATGTGTCGAAAATATTGGAACGGTCCGACCCTTACAAACCTGAGTCCCCAACTACAAACGTCCACGAGTACTCCAGTGTCCTTGCAGGCGTTAGAGTAGAAGAAGCTTCTCCTCCGCCTCAAAGCCAGATGAAATGTGTGCCTCAGGAACCTCTGAGCCAGCAGGCCTTTATTATTGAGTTTTTAGACGATAATCCACGGAAGAAACGATCCCAGTCTTTCACCCACAATTCTGTGCATGGAGATAATTATACAGCTCTCAAAGCCAAACTGGAGCGACGGAAGGGTGCTGAGAGACCTGCATCTGTCCATGGGAGTATTCCTCCTACACAGCAGATCACGGTTCCTCTTAAGGGCTTAAGTCACGCTGCTCATCAACGATCCAGCTCGCTAAAGAGGGAGAAAACGGAGGACGGGACCGGCAAAGGTGGATCTTCCCCGTCCTCCTCGGGCACTTCGTGTTCCATCACTTCTTCCTCCTCTCGCTCCTCCCCAGCGATCACCATCAAACCGTTTGGGAGCATCGGAAAGAAATCCAAAATGGCGCAAGAATTTGCCCAGGAGTTTCTTAACGAATCATCTCCTCCCATGTCAGCGCCACCGGTGATGATTACACCAGCACAGACCCATCTTCCATCTCCAGAGGACACACGTGTATGTGCACCATCCTCCATGTCGTACCCCACTTCTCCATCCCAGATACATACGCACCATCTGCCCCAAACACTTCTTCCTGCTTCTTCTCCAGTTTCTGTCCCAGTCCTGCCTCCAGATTCCTGCACGTCAGCCTTACCTCCATTCTCTCCCATACTGGGCCCTGGGGCAGAGTCCAAAGCCCAGAGAACGCAACCTAAAGGCCCTGGGGCAATTCGTACAGAAGAAGAAGACAGTTTGAGCGATGCTGGAACTTACACTATTGAGACCGAGTGTCAGGATAAAGAAGTGGAAGAGGCTCGCAGTATGATCGATCAGGTGAAAAACAAATAAAACCCTCACATACAAGGAAAAAAACCTCCAAGTATTTCATTACTGAGACCAAAAAAAAACTCCACATAGAATATAAAGTTGGGGCACGGTGGTTTAGTGGTTAGCACGTTCGCCTCACACCGCCAGGGTCCGGGTTCGATTCCCGTCTCGGCCGTGTGTGTGTTTTTGCATGTTCTCCCCGTGCCCCAGGGGGTTTTTCTCTGGGTTCTCCGGTTTCCTCCCCGGTCCAAATCCATGCACGGTATGTTGATTGGCACCTTGGAAAATTGTCCCTAGTGTATGAATATGTTTGTGAATGTGTGTGTGAGTGTGTGTGTGCCCTGCGATGGGTTGGCATTCCATCCAGGGTGTATCCTGCCTTAATGCCCATAGACGCCTGAGATAGGCACAGGCTCCCCGTGACCCGAGGGAGGATCGGATATAGCGGTAGAAGAAGAAGAATATAAAGTTATACGTGTTTTTTACAGGTGTTCGGAGTGCTGGATGCTCCGGAATACAGCGGCGTTTACAGACCCGTCATCAATGAACAAGAAATGTTAAACCAAACCCAAGCTGAAATCACCAACACATCAGCGGAAGATCGCAGTCAACTTAATTCCGCCATCAGTGGGGATCCAGGAAACTTTCTACAGGTGTCTGTGATCAAGTCTGTTAACACAATGCTGATGTGTCGTAATTTCCCCACTATGGGTTGAGTTAAGGTGTATCTTGTCTAATTTATCATCAACACTAGGGGGCATTGTGTGGTGATGATTTCAAGTTTGATATACACACATCATGGTGTGGGCAATTCAGGGGCATGTTGGGGTAAGACAGAGACAGGTATGGTGGAGGAGGGTCAGGGGCATGGTGGTGGCTGAGGTCAGGGGCACGGTGTTGTTGGGACAGAGGCCTGGTGGGGTGGGACAGAGGCATGATGGAGGTGGGACAGAGGCATGGTGGGGTGATGTTACAGGGGCAGGGTGGGTAGACGGGAGCATGGTGGGATGGGACAGGGCCATGGCGTGGGCGGTGTTACAGGGGCAGGTTGGACAGACAGGAGCATGGTGGGGTGGTACAGAGGCATGGAGGGGGACAGAGGCATGGTGGGGTGGAACAGAGGCATGGCTTTGGCAGTTTTACAGGGGCAGGGTGGACAGACAAGAGCATGGTGGGGATGCGTCAGAGGCATGGTGAAGTGGTGTTACAGGGGCAGAGTGGGCAGACAGGACCATGGTAGAGACAGAGGCATGGCAGGGTGAGACAGAGGCATGGTGGGGTGGTGTTACAGGGGCATGAGGTGGGCGGTGTTACAGGGGCAGGTTGGACAGACAGGAGCATGGTGGAGGTGGGACAGAGGCATGGTGGTGGACAGAGGCATGGTGGAGTGGGACAGAGGCATGGTGTGGGCGTTGTTACAGGGGTAGGGTGGACAGACCGGAGCATGGTCGGGGTGGGACAGAGGCATGGTGGGGTGTTGTTACAGGGACAGGCTGGGTAGACTGGGCAGGCTGGGGCGCATATAATGGCTGACGATTTTAAATGTACTTTATTAAACACAGGAACAGTCTGATCTGAGTGGACCAAAGTGGGTGTCTCGGTGGGCAAGCTTAGCAGATACATACAGTGACCCTGGAACTGTGGTGGCACCGCCACAAGGAGCTGTACCACCTAGAGGTAAACACTTTCATAGTCAACACCTTTCCATCTAAAACAGCTACTCATTATTATACCTGCTGATTTAATATTAGTAGCATTTCACATCGTCTCAGACTCAAAGGTTTTCATTTTGGCTCCGCAGATGTGAAAACAGGATTGAGCATGGATTATTCAGAATCAGAGTCTACTCAGAGCTCCAAAACCAGACGTCTTCTTCCTCAGGTTCCTTCTACAGGAGAAAAGCAAGAGAGCAACCCTCCGTGTATCCTGATCCGGACTGAGCCGAGCGTGGAACGCGATTCATCCGAAAAGGTTTTGATGACGTCAGAGCTGGATTCCACTCAGAGGCTTAAAGTTCAGGAAGACGTGGATCATGACAGCTTAAGCGACACCAGTCGTTCTGATGACAGCTCGATCCTGGACAGGAGCTCAAAGAGTCAAGAGCATTACAGAATGACAGCATCATTAATATCTGAAAAAATCCAGCCCAAGGCTACTTCTTTCTACATCGGCTCTGAGGAAGGCACCTATAAATCAGACTCATCCAGGAGTCCGGTGCTTTCTCAAACCGAGCGAGCTCCATCTCCCAAGATGCCTCCAACTACTGTCCTGATACGCCACCTCAGTAGCCACGAGTCCAAGCGAGCTGTAAAGCCGAACTCTTCAGCACCCAATCTCCAAACCCATCACAAAGACTCCGTTCCTACCAAGGAACCTCCATCATCCTCTTTTGTTCGCCAGGAGAGCTTCACCAAAGATCGACCGAGTGACAACATCCAGGTAAAGAGGCTTCCTCACATCTCCAGCCATCCAACATTACGGGATTTAGCTACCATAGAAAGTGAAGGAGAACCTTTAGCAGAGGAAAGCAAGCAATCCGTATCTTCTCAACGGCCGAAAAAGGGAAGTTCTCCAGAACAGGCAGAGGACTCTCTTTCTGGTGAATCAGATGTGGACACGGCTAGCACTGTGAGCTTAGTGAGCAGTAAAAACGTGCCTGTTAGTACGGTGAAGAAGCATGCATCTTCCAGTGCGCCCCGAAAGACTAAATCCTCCACGGGGTCGTCTTCTCAGGAGAAAGGCAGACAGCCGACAGCCCGGGAACGACTCTCAGAAAAACGCCGCAGTCACGCAGTTACAGAAAACAGCAGCAGCAAATCGGAACCTGCTCGTCGTCTCCATTTGCGCCGCAGCACCGGAACCAGTGGCTCGTTAGATTTCTCTGACAATCAGCAAATCCACAGCCAAACGGAATCCGCCGCTTCGGATCAGGAATCGGCATCACGGCCTTCCAGTCGCAAGAAACTCTCAGCGTCCCAGCAAGATCCAAACAAGTCCAGTAAAGCACCTCATCAAGTCCTGACCCGGTCCAACAGTCTCTCGGCTCCCAGGCCGACACGAGCCTCCATGCTTCGCCGAGCTCGGCTTGGAGAAACGTCCGATAATGAAGGTGCGGAAATGGATCGGGCGTCTCAGGGTTCGGAGCAAACCAAACCCTCCGGGGACACCAAAAAGCTCTCCAGACTGGACATTTTAGCCATGCCGCGTAAACGCACCGGATCTTTCACCACCCCGAGTGATAACGAATCCCTGAGCAAACAAACACACAGCCGTCCTCCTGATTCCAGCGCTAACGGACGGAGACTGTCCACGAGCGACACTAAAACAACCAACAATATTTCTCCTACAGAGAAACATTCATCCAATCGCACACGGACCAATCAGACCAAACACACTAGTAGCAGTAAGTACACACACACACACACACACACACACACACTTCCTTTCTACATTCCGCCTCAGAAATATTTAGTCATTAAATATTTAACAAACACTTAGTTATGCTAATTTAGATTTATGTAGCGATTTTAGTGTTATTTACATGATAGCATTTTGCTGTTTGTTTTATTTCTACAATGTGTAACCGTGTTCGCTTTTTCCTTAGCCACTGTTTAATAATATAATAATCATTTTATTGTAAATATTCATTATTAATATGTAAATCGCAACATTAAAAATATACATTAATATTGCGATATGGATGGGACACGTTGGCTTAGTGGTTAGCACGTTCGCCTCACACCACCAGGGTCCGGGTTCGATTCCCGGCTCGGCCATGTGTGTGTGGAGTTTGTGCATGTTCTCCCCGTGCCTCAGGGGGTTTTTCTCCGGGTTCTCCGGTTTCCTCCCGGTCCAAAAACATGCACGGTAGGTTGATTGGCACCTTGGAAAATTGTCCTTAGTGTATGAATGTGTGTGTGTGTGTGTGTCCGTCCTGCGATGGGTTGGCATTCCATCCAGGGTGTATCCTGCCTTAATGCCCATAGACGCCTGAGATAGGCACAGACTCCCCGTGACCCGAGGGAAGATCGGATAAAGCGGTAGAAGAATGAATGAATATATATATATATATATATATATATATATATATATATATATATATATATATATATATAGGCACGGCGGAGAACATATATATATAAATGTATATATATACACACACACACACAGACACACACACTTTTTGTTTTTATTCTCTGTAGGTTCTCAGTGCAGACAGAAAGGTTCAGATTATTCCTCCACATCAGAAGAAGAGCGTGATGTGAGCTCCAAAACCAAATCTTCTCACACTTCAACCTCGACTCAGACACAAACTCCACAGAGGCTCGTACCCACCAGGCTGGAGTTAGAGGATGATGAAGCACAAAATGAGCACTACCAGAACTGGACCAAT
>JACRUU010000007.1:31929919-31934919 GCA_030449085.1 Kryptopterus vitreolus | reverse complement strand
AATAAACAAAAATAACAAATAAATAAGTGCAGAAAAGCCATCGTGCAGGATTGGGCGAAATCTCTGATTAATGTAAAGGATGAAATGTCTTGAGAATTTACCTTTACTTTATTAAATCCCTCCTTATGTGTCACTCATGGAGAGGGCTGGATTGATTCCCACACATTAAAAATAGTCTAATAATAATTCATTCATTCATTCATCTTCTACCACTTTATCCGATCTTCCCTCGGGTCACGGGGAGCCTGTGTCTATCTCAGGCGTCTATAAGGCAGGATACACCCTGGATGGAATGCCAACCCATCACAGGACACACACTCACAATCACACACACATTCATAAACTAGGGACAATTTTCCAAGGTGCCAATCAACCTACCGTGCATGTCTTTGGACCGGGAGGAAACCCGAAGAACCCGGAGAAAAAACCCCTGAGGCACGAGGAGAACATGCAAACTCCACACACACATCGCCGAGACGGGAATCGAACCCGGACCCTGGCGGTGTGAGGCGTGCTAACCACTAAACCACCGTGCCCCCTAATAATAATTAATTAATAATAAATATTATAATAATATTTGCTCAAATATGTTTTGAAAAAGTTTTTTCGAACCTTAGGAACAAATATACAATGATATATGAGACAATATGTAGTATACAGTATAGAAGTGAGCTCACACATGCACCCAATTCCCCTGATGGAAGATCAGTGGGTGTGTCCAAACCTTAACCCAGTGTGTATTTAAATATGCGCCAACACTGCGTCTGTGGTAATGCCGGGATTTAAACTGGCTAATGATCAGAGCCTGTCATGTAGTAAGATGATAATCTGTTTGTCAGGAGGAAATAAGCGTCTTGTGTTTTTGCAGGAGAAAAGGATAAACCTCCAATCGCACATGCCGGCGCTGACGTAGTGACCAGAGCTGGAGAAGTAGTGACTCTGAATGGTATTGAGAGCTGGGACGACCGCAACATCACCCAGTACGAGTGGACTCTCCTGAGTGGGAATAACTCGCTCGAGATTAAGGTGAACTTCTCTTCCACATTACTGCAGAGGGAACGGCAGCGGTGAGAAGTGGCGAAATCCGTTCTGGTTAATTATTCCTGTTTATCCCACTGTGATCTTGTGTTTTGGTCACTTATAAAATGACCTCTGGTAAACTGTGGGAGGTGCGAGATCAGTGGTTAAGGCGCACCGGCCTCTGGACCCGAACACCTCGAGTTCAAATTCCACCAACACCACCATGCGGCCTTTAGTGGGCCCTTGAGGATCTCACCACCATGCTGCACTAGTGGGTCCTAAAGTGTCTCAGGTTCAAATCCCACCAACACCACAAAGCTGCCATTAGTGGGCCCTTGAGGATCTCGGGTTCGAATCCCACCAACACCACCATGCTGCCACTTAAGGATCTCAGGTTCAAATCCCACCAACACCACAATGCTGCCACTAGTGGGCCCTAAATGATCTCGGGTTCAAATCCCACCAACACCACAAAGCTGCCACTAGTGGGCCCTTGAGAATCTCACCACCAAGCTGTCACTAGTGGACCCTTGAGGATCTCGGGTTCGAATCCCACCACCACCATGCTGCATTAGTGGGCCCTTACTCAGTTGTAAGATGCTCTGGATAAGGAAATATGCCGAATGCTGTAAATGTAATATAAACTGTGCAGGGTTTGGAGAACAATAAAGACCTCCACATGGGTATCTCTGAACTCACGCCTGCCCCCAGGTCAGATACGGGCCCTCCTGCAGTCAATGAGCCGCTGTAGAGTACAGATTGTTAGATATATTACAGTATTATAGAGATGTTATGTTATTAAAGATCTCCTGGCTTCCTGGAAACGAGACCGTCTTCAGAGCCGCCGCGCGTCTTATGTTGATGTTCAAAATTAACGTTTCTGTTAACCTTGTCGTCTGAAGTGTTTTTGCTGCTATAGAGACAATGATTTGAATATATTTTCCTCTTACAGAATACACAGTTCGTAGACCAGAGGCTGCTGTCGAACCTTTATCCTGGAGTTTATCGTTTTCAGCTCCGAGTCACTGATACTGCAGGACAGTCGGACACGGCAACCGTCACCGTCCTCGTCCTCACACAAGAGCAATCAGAGAGTCAGTAATTATAATATATATTATACATATTTGTGTGTATATCAAACTGATAAACAACACATACACACACACACACACACACACACACACACACACACACACAGAGAGAGCCTGGGTGTGTGAACCGCTGCTCCTCCCTGAATGAACAGAACAGGTTTAGCGTGTTTCTCTCTTTCATTCGAGCACACACACAATACAAACAAATGATGTCACTGTGACTTGTTTGGGTGAAAGGAGAGATTCAATACTGACAAGAAGTAAAGGAAGAGCAGAGAAGCGGGAGGAGGAGGAGGAGGAGGAGGAGGAGGAGGGGAGGGGGGGAGCAACAGATCTGAGTTGGGAAAATAAATGGTTCTATAAATTTGGTTTCTAGACATTGTGACGCTGTACAATTGATGCTGTGGATTGTAGGGGCGCGGTGTCGGGGGGCGTTGGGGGCGCAGTGGTGGGTTGTAAGGGTGCAGTGGTGGAGAGTCAGGGCGGAGTGTTGGGCTTCAGTGGTGGGGTGTTGGGGGCGCAGTGTTGGGGTGCAGTGGTGGAGAGTCAGGGCGGAGTGTTGGGCTTCAGTGGTGGGGTGTTGGGGCGCAGTGTTGGGGTGCAGTGGTGGGGAGTCAGGGCTGAGTGTTGGGCTTCAGTGGTGGGGTTTGGGGGCGCAGTGTTGGGGCGCAGTGGTGGTGGTGGAGAGTCGGGGGTCTTCAGTGGGGCGCAGTGGTGGAGTGTTGGGGTGCAGTGGTGGGATGTTGGGGGCGCGGTGGTGGTGTGAGAGTCAGGGGTCTTTGGGATGCCAGTGGTGGGATGTTGGGGGTGGGGTGATTGGGGTGCAGTGTTGGGGTGCAGTGGTGGTGGGGGGTGTTGGGGGCGCAGTGGTGGTGGTGGAGAGTCGGGGGTCTTGCATTGGGGGTGCAGTGGTGGGGGTGTTGTCGCAGTGTTGGGGCGCAGTGGTGGTGGTGGGAGTCCCCAGTGGGGGTGGGGGCAGAGTGGTAGTGGGTGGAGTTTGCAGGGGATGGGGATCTGGGGTGGGGGGTGCAGTGGTGGAGAGTCAGGGCGGAGTGTTGGGCTTCAGTGGTGGGGTGTTGGGGGCGCAGTGGTGGTGGTGGAGAGTCGGGGGTCTTTGGGGCGCAGTGGTGGGAGTGTTGGGGGCAGAGTGTTGGGGGTGCAGTGGTGGGGTGTTGGGGGCGCAGTGGTGGTGGTGGAGAGTTCAGGAGTCTTTGGGATGCAGTGGTGGGATGTTGGGGGAGTGGGGGTGATTGGGGTGCAGTGGTGGGGTGTTGGGGGCGCAGTGGTGGTGGTGGAGAGTCGGGGGGTCTTTGGGTGGGGCGCAGTGGTGGGATGTTGGGGGCGGAGTGTTGGGGTGCAGTGGTGGGGTGTTGGGGGCGCAGCAGTGGTGGTGGTGGAGAGTCAGGGGTCTTTGGGGCGCAGCAGTGGTGGGATGTTGGGGGGGGGGCGGCGTAGTGAGTAGAGTGGGGGGGAAGGGGTTTTGGGGGTTAGTGGTGGGGTGTTGGGGGGGGGGGGGGGGGGCGGGGGGGAGTGGCAGTGGTGGGGAGTTGGAGGATGTTGGGGACGTAACAGAAGTGGTGGAGAGTCGGGGGTGTTGGGAACGCAGTGATGGGGTGCAGTGGAAGGGTATTGGGGCGCAATGGTGAGGTATTGGGGGTGCAGTGGTGGTGGAGAGTCGGGGGGGTGTTGGGGTGCAGTGTTGGGGCGCAGTGGTGGGTAGTCGAGGGACGTTGAGGGCGCAGTGGTGGTGGTGGAGAGTCGGGGGGCATTGGGGGTGCAGTGGTGGGAGGTGGTAGCCCAGTGGTTAAGGTGTTGGACCTCTGGACCAGAAGATCACGGGTTCAAACCCCACCACCACCACCACCAAGCTGCCAATAGTGGGCCCTTGAGCAAGGCCCTTAACCCTCAATTGCTCAGTTGTAAGTCGCTTTGGATAAGGGCGTCTGCCAAATGCCGTAAATGTAAAATGTGGTGGGGTGTTGGGGGTGCAGTGGTGGACAGTCGAGGGGCGTGTGGGTGAAAAGGTGAGGTGAGGAGTGTGGGAGTGTAAGATTTTGGATGTGGTGTACACGTGATGGTGTACATCAGGGGTCACCAACGTGGTGCCCGTGGGCACCAGGTAGCCCCCAAGGAGCACATGAGTAGCTCTCAGGCTTGCTATAAAAAGTGCACAACTCATCAGTGAGATGCGTCTATAATGTAAAATGTAGTTAATTCGTTGTTGATAGTCACTGTCAAGTGTATTTACATAGATAAATGAGTATCATTAATAATAATAATAATAATAATAATAATATATAACTAAAGGTAAATTTGTTATTTCAGAGGAGTATTTCAAACTGGTAGCCCTTTATATGACTCGGTGTCCATGTAGTAGCTCTCAGTTACAAAAAGGTTGGTGATCCCTGGTGTACATAAACACTCATCCCTGTTTCCCTGAGATACCCAGATCATCTCTCTCTCTCTCTCTGCAGATTCCCACCATATTTAATGTCATTTTCGCTCCGAGTCAGATCCCATCTTTAATGACTTGTCTGCCACCTACTGGCCAAAGGTTGCAATGACAAATACGATTACAATTCCCTACTGACTGGCTGCACTCTGGGTTCGCTATAATGTCCCCCAAAAACGTTCATTACCAATACACAGCTCCAGAAACGATATGTGATATTTAGTTTACATACATTATAAGTGAAACTAATCATCACATCAATCATTAATCATTCTTAATCAGTTTTCTCTTATCATTATTCATCCATTCATCTTCTACCGCTTTTATCCGATCTTCCCTCGGGTCACGGGGAGTCTGTGTCTATCTCAGGCGTCTATGGGCATTAAGGCAGGATACACCCTGGATGGAATTACAACCCATTACAGGGCACATACACA
>JACRUU010000007.1:31914919-31924919 GCA_030449085.1 Kryptopterus vitreolus | reverse complement strand
AGTGATGTTTTTGCAAAAGGTCTTTTTGAGCGTGTGGAGGAACTCAAGGAACCTCAGAGAGGTAATCATTTTCTCTCTCTCTCTGTGTGTGTGTGTGTGTGTGTGTGTGTGTGTGTGTATGCACTTATGTAAAGTGTGTGTGACTGTGTAAAGTGGTCTTGTGTGTCTGTGTGTGTAAAGTGATTTGTGCATGTGTGTGCACACGGTTGTGCATGTGTAAAGTGATGTGCGTGTGTGTGTTGCCCTTGTGCATGTGTAAAGTGGTGTCTGTGTGCATGTGAAAGGTGTGTGTGTGTGTGTGTGTGTGTGTGTGTGCGCGTGCATGCCCATATGTAAATAGATGTGTGTTTGTATGCACATTTGTACAGTGGTGTGTGTGTGTGCACTTGCGCATGTGTAAAGTGATATCGGTGCGTGTGTACATTTGTAAAATGATGTGTGTGTGTGTGTGTGTGTGTGTGTGTGTGTGTGTGTGTGTGTGTGTGTGTGTGTGTGTGTGTGTGTTTGTGTGTAACAGGTTCTGCTGCAACAGGAGTGATCGTTGCTTTGCTGATCCTGGGTCTGATTGCTCTGCTCAGTTGTTATTGTATAAGAAGCAGGAAGAGGAAGTTGGCGTCTCAGAGCGTTCCAACTACTGCAAATCCTCCTGTACCTCAAACCGAGGATTCACACGCGCTCATTTAAACACACACACACACACACACACACACACACACACACACACACACATTACACGTTACATGCGTAATTATATAAATGTTCATTTGTAATGTGTGTGTTTTGGTTTATTGTATACATTTTGACAGGCTGTTAAATGGAGTGTGTGTGTGTGTGTGTGTGTGTGTGTGTGTGTGTGTAAGAGTGAACATGTAAACATATTGTGATGTATTAATCATTGTATTTTTACCTGTTTGTTGTGTAAATAATGTTTTAAAAACGTAGTTGTTTAAACTGAATTTATTGACGATTAATTGTGTTTTGTTTATCTGTTTGTTTGTATTTGGTTTGTTTTTTTTTCTCTCTCAGGTCGATTCAGTTGTTTTAGTAGTTTATCATTTTGATAATTATTCTGAATAAAGGGATTTCACAGATCTAAAGTGTGAGGATGCGTTATTATCGTTAGGAACGGGGGCAGGGTGGAGGGACAGGTGGGTGAGCGGGACTGGTGCAGTTTTAAAGGGACAGGATTGGATTAGAGGGACATGGGTGGGTTTGAGAGACTGGTGCTTTAGAGGGACATGGGTGGGTTTGAGGGACAGGTGTAGGATTGATGAACAGGTGGGTTTGAGAGACTGGTGGGTGTGAGAGTGGTAGGTTAAAGGAACAGGGTGGGTGTGAGAGAGTGGTGGGTTAGATGGACAGGGTGATTTGAGAGACAGTGGTGGGTTTGAGAGATAGGTGAATGTTATAGCGAAGGGTGGCTTTGAGAGACTGGTGGTTTAGAGGGACAGGGTGGGTGTGAGAGTGGTAGGTTAAAGGGATGGGTGGGTTTGAGAGAGTGGTGAGTTAGCAGGACGTGCAGTTTAAAGGTACAGGATTGGATTAGGAGGCTGGGTGGGATTGAGAGACAGTGGTGGGTTAGAGGGACAGGTGAATGTTAGAGGGACGGCTGGGTTTGAGAGAGTGGTGGGTTAGATGGACAGGGTGGGTTAGAGGGACGGCTGGGTTTGAGAGAGTGTTTGGTTAGATGGACGGCTGGGTTTAAGAGAGTGGTGGGTTATATGGACAGGGTGGGTTTGAGAGAGTGGTGGGTTAGAGGGACAGGGTGGGTTTGAGAGAGTGGTGGGTTCGAGAGACGGCTGGGTTTGAGAGAGTGGTGGGTTAGAGGGACGGCTGGGTTTGAGAGAGTGGTGGGTTAGATGGGCAGGGTGGGTTTGAGAGAGTGGTGGGTTAGAGGGACGGCTGGGTTTGAGAGAGTGGTGGGTTAGAGGGACAGGCTGGGTTTGAGAGAGTGGTGGGTTAGAGGGACCGGGTGGATTTGAGAGATGGTGGGTTTGAGAGAGTGGTGGGTTAGAGGGACGGCTGGGTTTGAGAGAGTGGTGGGCTAGATGGACGGCTGGGTTTGAGAGAGTGGTGGGTTATATGGACAGGGTGGGTTTGAGAGAGTGGTGGGTTAGAGGGACGGCTGGGTTAGAGAGACAGGTGAATGTTAGAGCAAAGGGTGGCTTTGAGAGACTGGTGGGTTAGAGGAACAGGGTGGTGGAGAGTGGTGGGTTAGAGGACGCTGGGTAGAGGACAGGGTGGGCAAAGGGTGTTTGAGAGAGTGGTAGGGAACAGGGTTGTGATGGTAGGTTAAGGGATGGGTGGGTTTGAGAGAGTGGTGAGTTAGCAGGACGAGCAGTTTAAAGGTACAGGATTGGATTAGGAGGCTGGGTGGGATTGAGAGACAGTGGTGGGTTAGAGGGACAGGTGAATGTTAGAGGGACGGCTGGGTTTGAGAGAGTGTTTGTTAGATGGACTTTTAAGAGAGTTGAGATTGGTGGGTTATATGGACAGGGTGGGTTTGAGAGAGTGGTGGGTTAGAGGGACAGGGTAGGTTTGAGAGAGTGGTGGGTTAGATGGACAGGGTAGGTTTGAGAGAGTGGTGGGTTAGATGGACAGGGTGGGTTTGAGAGAGTGGTGGGTTAGAGGGACAGGGTGGGTTTGAGAGAGTGGTGGGTTAGAGGGACAGGGTGGGTTTGAGAGAGTGGTGGGTTAGATGGGACAGGGTGGGTTTGAGAGAGTGGTGGGTTAGAGGGACAGGGTGGGTTTGAGAGAGTGGTGGGTTAGAGGGACAGGGTGGGTTTGAGAGAGTGGTGGGTTAGATGGACAGGGTGGGTTTGAGAGAGTGGTGGGTTAGAGGAACAGGGTGGGTTTGAGAGAGTGGTGGGTTTGAAAAGAGGTATTGTTAATAGGACAGGAATGGGTTTGGGTGGACAGGGGCAGGCTCGAGGGTGGGTTTAAGTTTAGAGGCAAATTGGGCAGGTGGGGTTTTGTTTGTGTCCCAGAGTGCGAGCAGGAAATTGCTGACACACCACATACGGCAGCGTTCCCAAGAATGTCTATGACTATAGTAGAAATCCCATGATGCACTGCAGCAGGGTGAGCACTGAGGATGGCAAGCTCCTTCGGAATAATCTTCTTATAAGCGTGATGTGGTGATGACGTGAGTTCTGCAGGGCGGAAAGGGTCACACCTGAACTCATGTAAAAACTATCCCCATACACTCCCTTCACCAGGGTGTTAACCAGGTTAAACCTCTCTCTCTCTCTTACACACACACACACACACGTACACACACACACACACACACACACACACACGTACACACACACGTACACACAGCTGCTGATTCAGACTTTGGGTATTTAAAATAAAATGAAAATAAAACACCAGCATGTGTAATTCCTGAGTCATGACACTACACGCCATTGGATTTAAAGGTCATGAGTTTAAATCCCCAGCCGTACACGTCTGCGATTCATGGGCCCCTGGGCAAGGCCCCTGAAGACCATTGCTGGATGAATCAGATCAATGTAAGTTGTTCCGGATAAGAGAGTCTCCCAAAGACTGTACATGTAAATGTGTCATTGTGTCATTGTGTGTGTGTGTGTGTGTGTGTCTGTCAGTCGCAGTCACTAAAAGCTGACTGGCTGGTTGAAGCCCCACCCGCGCATGCGCACACGGCGATTTTTCGAAAAAAGCGGTCACTGTAGGAAATAGGTACAGCTGATTTTTTAGGAGTGTGTGTTATCGATAGGAAACTCACACACACACACACACACAAACACAAACACACTGCACACACACACACACACACACACACACACACACACACACACACACACACACGCACTCCGAGTGGATGTTCTCCTTGTGTATCGGATTAAAGTGGATTTACTGAATCTGTAATCACGGTGAGTTACTTAGTTTCCTGTGCGACTTTCTACATTCTTATTCTTACACACACACACACACACACCCACACACACACACACACACACACACACACACACACGGGCTTTATTTTCTATATATGTGTATATGTTTATAAATGTGGATTAATCATGTATGTTTAATAAACTGCGTATTTATGTCACCCGTATGCGTGTGTGTGTGTGTGTGTGTGTGTGTGTGTGTGTGTGTGTGTGTGTGCGCGCGATTATCAGCTTAACAGAGGAAGTTGTGGTCAGTGTTTAATTTTTAATGTTAATTTTTGTATATATATATATAGATATATATATATATATATATATATATATATATATATATATATTATATATATATAATGTGTGTGTGTGTGTGTGTAGTATTTAGGGTGTGTAGGACTGTATCAACACTACACAATAATAATAATAATAATCATCATAATAATAATAATAATAATAATAATAATAATAATGATGCCTTTTATTTATATGTGTCGTCTATGACTTTCAAAAACACCTCACACAATTACCAACAGTTTAACAAACATAAAGATGTACACATATTATCAGTCATATTTCTGCCTGGAAAGATTTTCAACAACATTTGAATCTAGAGTTGTTGTTGTTGTTGTTGTTGTTGTTGTTGTTGTGGCGGGTACCAAGAGGAAATACATTCCACAGGTACGGGGCGGTGAAGCCGAAAGCTTGGCATCCCGTAGATACCAAACACATAGGGGGAAGTAGTAAGTGCAATAAGGACATCGGTAGTATCGGTAGTATAAGTGCCAAGAAGGGGAGATAAATATGAAGGATATGTAATGAATAAAGCAGGATTTTATATTCACTGTGTTGAAAAGGAGATATCTGGTCCACTATAGGAGTGCTGGTGAGGATTTGTGTAACCTGTAAGGAGTTTGTTGGAAAGACTCTTCCCCCCCCCAAAAAGAGCATCATATTCGTCCATGCGTGAGGTTACTAGAGTGTATCCCATAATAGCAGTGCTAATCACGGAGAGGGACAGGTACCGGTGATTACACATGACAGTGAGCGGTTACATCTTGTTTTTATGTACCTCAATTTATCGGCTGTTGTCAACGATAATACACAAGCTGTCACACAATAGTGGTGGTGTGAAGGAGGAAGCAGTGGGGTGGATTGTGAGGAAGAGCAACAGTTGGGGGTGAATGAATGGATGGATGGATGGAGGAGTGAATGTATTGGAGATTGTTCAATGGATGGTGGATGAGTGAGTGGATGGTTGAATGGATGGTGGATGAGTGAGTGGATGGGTGGATGAGTGAATGGATGGGTGGACGTTTGAGTGGATGACCAAATGGATGGTTGAATGGATGAGTGGATGAGTGGGTAAATGGGGGAATGGATGGGTGGATGACCGAATCAATAGTTGAATGGATGGGTGGATTTTTGAGTGGATGACCAAATGAATAGTTGCATGGATGGGTGGATGAGTGAGTAAATGGTGGAATGGATGGGTGGATGAGTGAGTAAATGGTGGAATGGATGGGAGGATGATTGAGTGGATGGGTGGATGATTGAGTGGATTGTGGATGAGTGAATGGATGGGTGGATGAGTGAGTAAATGGTGGATGGATGGATGTGGATGAGTGGATGAAATGGCGGAATGGATGGGTGGATGAGTGAGTAAATGGTGGAATGGATGGGTGGATGAGCGAGTAAATGGCGGAATGGATGGGTGGATGATTGAATGGATTGTGGATGAGTGTGGATGATGGATGGATGAGTGGATGGTGGAATGGATGTGTGGAGGAGTGATGGTGTGAGTATGGATGGGGGAATGGATGGGTGGATGGCGAATGGATGTGAGTAATGGATGGAGGAATGGATGGAATGGATGAGAGTGAGTAAATGGCAGAATGGATGGGTGGATGAGTGAGTAAATGGTGGAATGGATGGGTGGATGATTGAGTGGATTGTGGATGAGTGAATGGATGGGTGGATGAGTGAGTAAATGGTGGAATGGATGTGGATGAGTGAGTAAATGGCGAATGAATGGTAAATGGTGGAATGGATGGGTGGATGAGTGAGTAAATGGTGGAATGGATGGGTGGATGAGTGAGTAAATGGCTGAATGGATGGGTGGATGAGTGAGTAAATGGTGGAATGGATGGGTGTATGGATGATTGTGGAATGTGGATTGGGTGGATGAGTGAGTAAATGGCGGAATGGATGTGGGATGAGGAAAGTGGAAGGTAGAATGGATGTGTGGATGAGTGAGTAAATGGTGGAATGGATGGGTGGATGATTGAATGGATTGTGGATGAGTGAATGGATGGGTGGATGGGGTGGAGTGAATGGCGTGGATGCGGACTGGATGGTTGGATGGTGGATGGTGGGAATGGATGGGTGGATGCGTGCGTACATGGTGAATGGATGGGTGGATGGCTTCATTGTGATGTATGGCTGGGTGGCTGCGTCCCTGGCTGGAATGGATGGGGTCCCTGGCGGCCTGCTGGGTGGCAGAATGGTGATGTGTGGATGAAGTGGAGTGGAGGTTGATGAATGGTGGTGGATGGCTGGAGGGGGAATGGCTGATGGTGATGGGTGGCCGGAATGGATGGGTGGATGAGTGAGTAAATGGTGGAATGGATGGGTGGATGCTTGAATGGATTGTGGATGAGTGAATGGATGGGTGGATGTGTGGATGGGATGGTGAATGGGTGGGTGGGTTGATGATGGCGTGGCCTGGCTGGGTGGAATGAGTGGTGTGGGCTGAATGCCTGGTCTGGGTGGCTGGCGTGGCCTGGTGGAATGGATGGGTGGATGAGTGAGTAAATGGCGGAATGGCTGGGTGCTGCTGCCTGTGATTGTGTGCGTGCATGGCGGAGGAGGGTGCCTGGCTGGGTGGCTGCGTGCGTCCCTGGAATGGATGGGTGGATGATGTGAAGGGGCCTGGCTGGTGAGTGAAAGGCGTGGTGGTGGATGGTGGATTGGTGATGAAAATGGTGGTATGGTTAGAGTGGATAATGGTGGATGGTTGATGGGTGGATGGGTGGATGAGTGAGTAAATGGTGGATGGTTGATTTTAATATATATATATATAGAGAGAGAGATAGATATAGATATCATGTTACATTTCAACTCTGTAATCAGCTGTTGATTGTTTTTGCTGAAGCGTTTGTTTGAATATGTACACACACACACACACACACACACACACACACACACACACACACACACACACACACACACACACACACACACAGAGCTTGTTTGTAGTATGGTGTGGTCATGTGACTCAGCGCTGTGAGGAGAGAGAGAGAGACGGTCTGTTTGTTTATTGTGTTTAATTCGCCTGTGAGATTTGAAGTGGATTTTTCTCATTAGAAATATAATAACACATGTTTCTCGTGACGCTTCACGACACGACCATCCTTCACTGCGGAGACTTGTCTCGTCACTGGTGAGTTTACACACTTCTCATTTCCATAGTGAACAGAACCCGTGCAGAAAGGCGGAATTGTACACACTCTGATGTATCATACACACTCGTCCTGAATAACTTTTCTGTAATTATTCCTAACACACACACACACACACACACACACACCACACACACACACCTCATTTAACATGTATTTCATGTCTTATTAATTAATGTCTGGGGTTATGGAGGGATTATTGTCAGGGGTTTTGGCCTTGTTAATGTCAGGGGGTTATAGCAGGGTTAACATTAGGGCTCATGGTGGAGTTAGTCAGGGGTAATAGTGGGGTTAATGTCAGGGTTTATGGGGGATTAATATCAGAGGCCATTGCAGGGTTACTGTTAGGGTTTAACATGAACAGCAGTCTTATGGCAAGGTTAATGTCGAGTTGTGGTGGGTTTATGTCAGGTCGTATGGCAGGATTAATGTTAGGGGTTAATGTCAACGGGTTATGCTGGAGTTAGGGATCGTGGTGGGGTTAATATCAGGGTGTATATATGTCGGGGGTTAATGTCAGGAGTTATGGTGGGGTTGAAGTCAGGGATTACATTGGGGTTAATGACTGGTTAATGTCAGGATTTTGTTGAGTCATGGCGTCGGATTATGGTGGTGTTGTCAGGGTTTTAGTTAATGTTAAGAGTCATGGCGTCGGATTATGGATCAACATTAACCTTGCCATAAGACTGCTGTTCATGTTAAACCCTAACAGTAACCCTGCAATGGCCTCTGATATTAATCCCCCATAAACCCTGATATTAACCCTGACATATACCCCACCATAACGCCTGACACTAACCCCTAACCCCTGACATATATATATATATATATATATATATATATATATATATACCCTGATATTAAGAGTTCATGGCGTCGGATTATGGTGGTGTCGTCAGGGTTTTTGGTTAATGTTAAGAGTCATGGCGTTGGATTATGGTGGTGTCGACAGGGTTTTTGGTGAATGTTAAGTCATGGCGTCGGATTATGGTGGTGTTGTCAGGGTTTTTGGTGAATGTAAAGAGTCATGGCGTCGGATTATGGTGGTGTTGTCAGGGTTTTTGGTGAATTTTAAGAGTCATGGCGTCGGATTATGGTGGTGTTGTCAGGGTTTTTGGTGAATGTTAAGAGTCATGGCGTCGGATTATGGTGGTGTTGTCAGGGTTTTTGGTGAATGTAAAGAGTCATGGCGTCGGATTACGGTGGTGTTGTCAGGGTTTTTGGTGAATGTTAAGAGTCATGGCGTTGGATTATGGTGGTGTTGTCAGGGTTTTAGTTAATTTTAAGAGTCATGGCGTCGAATTATGGTGGTGTTGTCAGGGTTTTTGGTGAATGTTAAGTCATGGCGTCGGATTATGGTGGTGTTGTCAGGGTTTTTGGTGAATGTTTAAGAGTCATGGCGTCGGATTATGGTGGTGTTGTCAGGGTTTTTGGTGAATGTTAAGTCATGGCGTCGGATTCTGGCGGTGTTGTCAGGGTTTTTGGTGAATGTTAAGAGTCATGGCGTCGGATTATGGTGGTGTTGTCAGGGTTTTTGGTTAATGGTAAGAGTCATGGCGTCGGATTATGGTGGTGTTGTCAGGGATTTAGGTTAATGTAAAGAGTCATGGCGTCGGATTATGGTGGTGTTGTCAGGGTTTTTGGTGAAGGTAAAGAGTCATGGCGTCGGATTCTGGTGGTGTTGTCAGGGTTTTTGGTGAATGTTAAGAGTCATGGCGTCGGATTATGGTGGTGTTGTCAGGGTTTTTGGTGAATGTTAAGAGTCATGGCGTCGGATTATGGTGGTGTTGTCAGGGTTTTTGGTGAATGTTAAGAGTCATGGCGTCGGGTTATGGTGGTGTTGTCAGGGTTTTTGGTGAATGTTAAGAGTCATGGCGTCGGATTATGGTGGTGTTGTCAGGGTTTTTGGTGAATGTTAAGAGTCATGGCGTTGGGTTATGGTGGTGTTGTCAGGGTTTTTGGTGAATGTTAAGTCATGGCGTCGGGTTATGGTGGTGTTGTCAGGGTTTTTGGTGAATGTTAAGTCATGGCGTCGGATTATGGTGGTGTTGTCAGGGTTTTTGGTGAATGTAAAGAGTCATGGCGTCGGATTACGGTGGTGTTGTCAGGGTTTTTGGTGAATGTTAAGAGTCATGGCGTCGGATTATGGTGGTGTTGTCAGGGTTTTTGGTTAATGTTAAGAGTCATGGCGTCGGATTCTGGTGGTGTTGTCAGGGTTTTTGGTGAATGTTAAGAGTCATGGCGTCGGATTCTGGTGGTGTTGTCAGGGTTTTTGGTGAATGTTAAGTCATGGCGTCGGATTCTGGTGGTGTTGTCAGGGTTTTTGGTGAATGTTAAGTCATGGCGTCGGGTTATGGTGGTGTTGTCAGGGTTTTTGGTGAATGTTAAGTCATGGCGTCGGATTATGGTGGTGTTGTCAGGGTTTTTGGTGAATGTTAAGTCATGGCGTCGGATTACGGTGGTGTTGTCAGGGTTTTTGGTGAATGTTAAGAGTCATGGCGTCGGATTATGGTGGTGTTGTCAGGGTTTTTGGTGAAGGTAAAGAGTCATGGCGTCGGATTCTGGTGGTGTCGTCAGGGTTTTTGGTGTGGTTAATACAAGGGGTTAAATGTGTATTGTTATTATTGGCGA
>JACRUU010000007.1:31894919-31897419 GCA_030449085.1 Kryptopterus vitreolus | reverse complement strand
ATACACTCCTCACACACTCCTCCATCATACTCTTGTATGTGTGTGTGTGTGTCTGTATATACGCTCAATAGTGTGAGCAGCAGTTTGAGTGAGACTGCAGCTGTGTAACAGGAAGCTGGTCATTGTATGAAGTAATGTGTGTGTGTGTGTGTACGTGTGTGTGTGTAGAACGTTGTGTCTGTGAGAGAGAGCAGATATGTGTGTGTGTCTGTTTGTGTAACACATTTGTGTATTTGTGAGCAGCATTGTATGACCTGCATTGTGTGTGAACAGCAGTGTGTGGTGTGTGTGTGTGTGTGTTTGTGTGTGTAGAACATTGTCTGTGTGTGAGAGAGAGCAGAAGTGTGTGTCTGTCTGTGTAATGCGTTTGTGTTTGTGAGCAGCAGTATGTCCTGGCTGTGTGTAGTGTGTGTGTGTGGTGTGTGTGTGTGTGTGTGCGAGAGCAGCAGTGTAAGCAGCAAGTGAGTGTGTGATCTTTGTAACAGTAACTAGTTGACAGTGTGCAGTATTTTGTGTGAGGTTGTGTACATGTGCAGTGATGTCGGGATTCATTAGTAATGTTGTGTTGTTGTGTTGTGTAATAGACATGGTTTTGTCTGCACACGGATCTCTGTACAGTGTCTTTGTAGAACGTTGCCCTTGTGAGAAATAGTGAATGTGGATAATGAACGAATGAATGATGATGATGATGTGTGTGTGTGTGTGTGTGTGTGTGTGTGTGTGTGTGTGTGTGTGTTTTTGTGTTACACAGATCAGAAGTACAGATTTAACTCTGAGAGGAAAAAGAAAACACAGTCTGATGATTTCACACACACACGGCAGTCAGGTTCCTGTTCCTATTCCCTTAAACACCATCTCACCCTGCACACATGATTTACATAAATATACATATATATATATATATATATATATATATATATATATATATACTGTATTTTCCGGTTTATTTATCAGTAATCATTCAAACTTTGTGTCTATTTATTTATTTATTTTTTAGAATTAACTAAACAGATGCTTAAAAACAATAAAGGTAAACACCTAATTCTAATCATATTTTCTTTTCATTGTTATTGTTGTTGTTGATGTTATTATTATTATTATTATTATTATTATTATTATCATTAATCTTTATAACATGTATTTTGTAATATATTTTTTACGTACAATGCTGATGTTTCTTTAACATGTTTTGTGTAAATATTTATATTGGCGTTTCTTATCCTTCTTCTAATTTTGATGTTCTCCGTGCGATCCGATTGGCTGCTGTTTGGATCTGCAGCAATGCTGAAGGTAAGAAATAATATTGCACGCATCAACTACAGTCAAAAAACGATAAAATAAAACGTACGATTCCTTTTATCGATTCCGGGGGGGGGCATTTTTTTTTTTTCCACCTTCATCTGCCAGGACCTTCCATTTGTCCAATCTGCCAGGACCTTATGTGGTAAACTAAACATCATTTTGCAAGACGGACATCATTGTGAGGCGGCATGGAAATTTTTCCAAGGGCTTCTGGTTGACTCGGACTATTATTCTTATTATATCGTTTATTTCGCCTGTTGCTACAAGCGCCACGGGAAGCTCTAAAAAAAGGTGTGGCTACAATTTGTAAGAACCGAAGACTGATTGTAATTATCACGTTAACACGTTACAAACAAGGTGTCACGACCGACATGACTAAGCATCTGTGATTGGTTCTCTAGGCAAGTTTCCATTAAAAATGTGCGCAAAACCTTTGCGATATTTTCGAAATGTCGATTAAAAAAAAACAGTTGCGAATTGACTGCGTTTGCATTAACCGTATCATGTGACTAAAACTCGTCCTCTCATGATAAGTCATTAAAAAAAAAATGGAGACGGATATCGGCAGGATTGCTTATATTACGCAGCTGACGCATTAGGCGTTTTTATTAGTAATGGGAGACGTAGGTGCGTTATACACGCATTAATAACGAAGCGATCCCCCTGTAAATGGGCGTGGCCACGTATGCACTTGTTCTGTTTTACAGAGGACGTGTGGATTCACAATTTCCGGATGAACACGTCCACTTTTTTTGAGCTGTGCAGTGCAATAGCGAGGCGAGACAAGGTAGATCATGTGACCTGCGAAAAAAAACAAAACGTTTCCATTACAGTTGGAAATTATTCCATTAAAAAAAAAACACCTCATGCGAGCGTCAAAACGCGTGCGATACGTGTTTTTGCGAATTTGATTTGTTTCCGTTATATGTATTTTCAATTCGCTATTTAAATCTGCGCAAATGGGGCACGGCGGCTTAGTGGTTAGCACGTTCGCCTCACACCGCCATGGTCCGGGTTCGATTCCCGTCTCGGCCATGTGTGTGTGGAGTTTGTGCATGTTCTCCCCGTGCCTCAGGGGGTTTTTCTCCGGGTTCTCCGGTTTCCTCCCCGGTCCAAAAACATGCACGGTAGGTTGATTGGCACCTCGGAAAATTGTCCCTAGTGTATGAATGTGTGTGTGTGTGTGTGTCCTGTGATG
>JACRUU010000007.1:31884919-31889919 GCA_030449085.1 Kryptopterus vitreolus | reverse complement strand
CGCCAGGGTCCGGGTTCGATTCCCGGCTCGGCTATGTGTGTGTGGAGTTTGTGCATGTTCTCCCCGTGCCTCAGGGGGTTTTTCTCCGGGTTCTCTGGTTTCCTCCCGGTCCAAAAACATGCACGGTAGGTTGATTGGCACCTTGGAAAATTGTCCCTAGTGTGTGTGAGTTTGTGTCCATGTGGAGTAATCAAAGCGAGGGCCAGTTCCTTCCAGAACGTCTGTCGTTTGTCTTTCTTATGTTCTCCAAAGCACATTTTCAGTAAAAATAACAATATATAAAATACAAAATGACGCGTTCAAGGTTGCGCCGTCAAAGCATTCCATAAAACACCCTCATCGTTCAGCCATTGTTTTACGCTGCGGTTGTCACGGAAAAATATCTGTTACATTGAAGGTACCATGTGGTCAACATGACCCCGAGTGAATGTAAATGTCAATAAAACATATAAGGAAATATTTTGAAATTATCACACATCACATACTGGGGGCCATGGTGGTTTAGTGCTTAGCACGTTCGCCTCACACCGCCAGGGTCCGGGTTCGATTCCCGTCTCGGCCATGTGTGTGTGTGGAGTTTGTGCATGTTCTCCCCGTGCCTCAGGGGGTTTTTCTCCAGGTTCTCCAGTTTCTTCCCCCGGTCCAAAAACATGCACGGTAGGTTGATTGGCACCTTGGAAAATTGTCCCTAGTGTATGAATGTGTGTGTGAATGTGTGTGTGTGTGTGTGTGTGTGATGGGTTGGCATTCCATCCAGGGTGTATCCTGCCTTAACGCCCATAGACACCTGAGATAGACACAGACTCCCCGTGACCCGAGGGAAGATCGGATAAAGCGGTAGAAGATGAATGAATGAATGAATGATTGTCACATACTTAGAAAGGCCTTACGAGAAAATACGTGGCAGGCGAGGTCACTAATAGTGAAAAAACACACAAAGAGGTCCAAAGAGGGCTGGGGTCACATGGACTCCATGGTACCAGAGCAGGGTTAAAAGAAAACCAGTGGAGTCAATCAGGGATTAATACACAAATATTTTATATCAGCATTTGTCCGTGGGTTGAGGTTTATTGAAAAAAAAGAGTGTGATCAAAAACTTAGGTGACGGTGTCCCTGGTGGATACTTGTGGTATTACAACAGACACATGATCCGTCACATATTTGTTAAACAAAATCGGAATAGTAGAAGCCCTTTATGCAGAGTGTATTTAGCAGGTGATGGTTAAAGAGAGTTCAAATCTAACAACCCAACTACACGGCTTTCACTTCCCTGCCATTTTAGTACAGAAACAATGATGTTTATAAAAGAACAATGTATGGACATGTGTAGAAAAACGAAGAAGAACTAAGGACCAGTTTACCTGAAACGTGTGTGTGTGTGTGTGTGTGTCACAACAAAAGAAACATGATATATCCTGTCAGAACAACCAATCAGGTTAAACCAAATATTCATTCATTCAGGCGTCTTGGGGCATTAAGGCAGGATACACCCTGTATGGAATGCCAACCCATCACACACACACACACACACACTAGGGACAATTTTACAAGGTGCCAATCAACCAACCGTGCATGTTTTTGGACCGGAGGGGGGACACCTGAAACCCTGAAAGCAAAAATCAGAGACAAAAACGTCTCAGGATCCACATATCATGTGACGGAGGTTTGGTGTTTACACTTGTCTAGATAATACTGTAGTAAAGGTGATGACCTGCCGAGATGAGGCGGTCAAAACAAGGGGTTAATGGTCAAGCCCATATCAAGAACATTACTATGTGTTTCAAAGACATTGGACCAATTGTCTGTCAGTGAGGGTGTAAATAATTCATACAAAGTTCAATATAATGTTGGACAATAGTTAAAATGCCTGATAGGGGGTGTAGGTCAGTGCTCTAATACGCTGAGCTGCTGATCTGAAGATCCAGGTTTGAGCCCCGGTATGGCCAAGCTGCCGCCCTTAGGTCCTTGAGCAAAGATTCTTAACCCTTTTATCATGGCTGATACCCTGCGCTTTGACCCCAAACAACAAGCTGGGATATGTGAAGAAAGAATTTCACTGCGCTGTAACGTCTAAGTGACAAATAAAGACTACTCTATTCTAAAGGGGGCACGGTGACTTAGTGTCTAGCACGTTCGCCTCACACCACCAGGGTCTGGGTTCGATTCCCGTCTCGGCCATGTGTGTGTGGAGTTTGTGCATGTTCTCCCCGTGCCTCAGGGGGTTTTTCTCCGGGTTCTCCGGTTTCATCCCCCGGTCCAAAAACATGCACGGTAGGTTGATTGGCACCTTGGAAAATTGTCCCTAGTGTATGAGTGTGTGTGTGTGTGTGTGTGTGTGATGGTGTTGGCATTCCATCCAGGGTGTATCCTGCCTTAATGCCCATAGACGCCTGAGATAGACACAGACTCCCCGTGACCCGAGGGAAGATCGGATAAAGCGGTAGAAGATGAATGAATGATATTTTATTCTTTTCTATTAATTACAAAATGTTTTTATTTGACAGGAAAGCCAAGATTGACACTCCCTCTACCGTGTGCTCAGACAACACAAGACGTACGCCAGACGCCCACGTCGTCCTCCAGCAGTGCACGGCTTTTATCTCCAGATCGCTTGCACTTGAAAAGCCCCGTGGTGCCGCTGGAGAGTTTCTCTTGGCCGGATGTTAGCGAGCTGCGCTCCAAATACACTTCTCTGGAGTGCACTTCTCTCAGTCCGGCTGCGGAGACACTCAGTCCAGGCTGCAGCTCCATCACCAATCCATCTCGCGTTCACCGAGCCGGATCTTTGGACCAGAAACTGGGTGGCTTTGGCTGGACTCATTTACCCAACAGGAAGGCGAGCAGTGATTACTGCATCTCAGGGCAGGCAGTGTTCCCAAACAACAACATGACCATTACCGTACTGGAGAAAACCAACACACAAACACCGCCATCCCGAGAGCAGCCGTCCCTGCTGTCCGTCACCGAGCGCTGCCGATTGTACGAGGATCTGGACGAGGCGGCGCTCAGAACCGAGCCGGACGGCAATAAAAGCGATAAACGAAGCAACGCGATGCCGCAAGGAGTCGTCAAAAACCTGCGGGAGAAATTTCAGAGTCTCCAATAGTGCAGAATACAGTGAGGAGAGAGAGACCGGAACGAACGCCTTCAGACGAAATCTGACAGTTTGTTCCGAAAGCTTTGCTTTAATTCGGTGTAGTGATGATCGTAGCTCTGTATTGCGTCATTCTGGACCATGTGACCCGAGTGTAAACAATTCGTCGGGGCCCAAACACGAGCGTAACGATAAATGATAAACGACTTCAGTTCGATAAAATGTTCATATTTCTCTCTTTTAATCCGGAAGTTTGTGATGCATTAATATCATCACTAATTAACCTCTGCTTAATATTTACTTAATGTAAAAAAATGTGAATGTTTATTATATTCTAAAAAAAAAATATTTGAAAGAAAAAAATGTATTTGTTCTTATTTTTATTTAATAATTTTAACACGTGTTTTATATATTATCAAATTCTGTGGGGAAAAAAAGATTCATATCAATGAATTCTTTTTTTTTTTTGTTCAAAATGTTTATGATCAATTTATTCGTGTTTCTAACTGTAAATTATAATGAATAATTCTGTTACAGAGAAATTAAACTGCTAAGTTAAAATGTATTAAAAATCGTGTGGTTGTGAGTTTACGGGTTAATCTATAAAAATATACACATAATATCATTTATAGTATTTCTGTATTTTTAAATAAGTATACATGCTTGTTAAAATATGCAATAATAATAATAATAATAATTATTATTATTATTATTATTATTTGTCTCAAAGAAGCTTTAGAATGTAACAATTAAAGAAGAAAGTTTACTTTTATTTCAATTTGATTATTTTTTCCCCGCAAACCAGGGATTAATGTGGCAAAGCAAATTCCTCGAGATAGTTATAGAGGGTTTATAGAGTGTTGCATGTTCTCCCTGTGCCTCAGGGGGTTTTCCGGGTTTTCTCCCCGGGTTCTCCGGTTTCCTCCCCGGTCCAAAAACATGCACGGTAGGTTGATTGGCACCTTGGAAAATTGTCCCTAGTGTATGAATGTGTGTTTGTGTGTGTGTGTGCTCTGTGATGGGTTGGCATTCCATCCAGGGTGTGTATCCTGCCTTAATGCCCATAGACGCCTGAGATAGGCACAGACTCCCCGTGACCCGAGGGAAGATCGGATAAAGCGGTAGAAGGGTCTTGCTCAAGGACCCAAGGGCAGCAGCTTGGCCATACTGGGGCTCGAAGCCGGATCTTCCGATCAGCAGCCCAGCGCCTTAGAGCACTGAGACAGTAGAGGTAAATGTTAATAGCAACAGCAGTTTAATAGGATTTGGATGGGGTGACAGGACAGGGCATTCCATGATACACTACACTCTAGAACTTGGACGCTTAAAGAACTTGGACATCTTTTTGGCTTTGTTGTCTGACTTGCATGGTGTTGAAGTATGGAATGGCAACCATGATGGGTTGAGCTTGCACTTCCTGGAATAAGTCTCCAGGACAATCACAAAGCATTACATTTACATTTACGGTATCTCCGTAGTTATCTCCGTCATACAGGTGGTGAGTCATTGAGGGTTAAAAGCCCTGCACTAGGATACAGATTTAGGAGGGGGGGGGGTAGGTCAGTGGTCTAAGGTCTAAGCTGGCTCAGGGATGGTCTAAGGCGCTGGTGGTTCTGAGTGGTGGTGCCCTGATTGGCCTAGGTGGATTGGCCTAAGGACTTTGGACTCAAAGCAAGATCGCAGGTTCAAATCCCACCACCACCACCAAGCTGCCACTAGTGGGCCCTTGATGAAGCAAGGCCCTTAACCCCTCTAACCATTGCTCAGTTGTAATTCGCTCTGGATAAGGGCGTCTGCTAAATGCCACAAATGTAAATGTAAATGTAAATGATCGGAAGATCCGGGTTCGAGCCCTGGTATGGCCAAGCTGCCACCCTTGGGTCCGTGAGCAAGATCCTTAACCCTC
>JACRUU010000007.1:31867419-31874919 GCA_030449085.1 Kryptopterus vitreolus | reverse complement strand
CCGCCAATTTTATACCGATTTATTTATTTATTTATTTCCAAGGACGAAAGCAAAGGCGATGGAGAGAGTGAAGGGGAAATCGGAGTGACGTTATAATCTGTAATAGCGTTTTTACATTAATTTTAACGTGTCTAAATTAGAAATTTCCAGAAACAAAAGGGGGAAAAAAAAAAAAAAAAAAGAAAATCAAAAACCACACGCGCACAAAAAAAAATAGGAAGTTTGCAGATTAAAACACCACCATAAAACGTCCCCACGCAACGATCAGTGATATTTAAAAAAAAATAAAATACGAACAAAGCGTTGCACTTTTTTTTCCCCCCTTCCTTTCTTTCTTTTCTCTCTTACAGAACGAACTATTTCACAAATCCGAAAAAAATATGTCGTTTCATTCATCGTTAATATAATTAAAACATTTTGTACAGTGCTTTATTATATATCGGGAAAAAAAAAAAAAAAAAAAAAAAAAAACGCCGCCGGGGATCAACAACAACAACAACAACAACAAAAAAACGTTAAAAAAAACGTAAAAAAAAAATCACGCAGTGAAGCAAAGCGTATACTTACTGGTCCAGTTAATGTCATATACATGGAAACCAAGGTGGGGGGAATAATAGAAAAAAAAAAAACGAATAAAAGGAAGCTCCGGTGGAAACCGTTTTTTCTTTCCAGTGCTGGGTTTCAGGGATTAGTGTTGAGTCCCTCTTTTTTTTTTAAAAAACAAACAAACAAACAAAAACTACTACTTCGTGTTGAGTTCGTTCTCCAGCTCCATGAGTTTGCGTGAAGCTTTCACTTTGTTGGAAACTTCTTTCCCCTGCGAGAAAAGTCTCTGGCGCTCCTTAAACGTCAGATTCTCCGGCGCTCCGGCTATCGAGTTCTCCTGGTCTGGTCCACTGAAACATGACGTTAATAAACATCTCATATTTCTACTCAAAATGACGCCATCAAGAACATATTCTTTACAAGGAATTCAATATGGGCCCCTGAGCGAGGCCCTTAAGCCCATCAGATGCTCAGGTGTACGAGTCAGACAGACACGTCTGCCAAATGCCATGAATCCATCCATCCACCCATTTACATTTGCAGCATTTGGCAGACGCCCTTATCCAGAGCGACTTACAACTGAGAAATTGAGGGTTAAGGGCCTTGCTCAAGGGCCCACTAGTGGTAGCTTGGTGGTGGTGGCGGGGTTTGAACCCGTGATCTTCTGGTCCAGAGTCCAAAACCTTAACCACTGGGCTACACCACCTCCCATCTTCTACCCGCTTATCCAACTTCAAGAACATATTCTTTACAAGGAATTCAATATGGGCCCCTGAGCGAGGCCCCTAAGCCCATCAGATGCTCAGGTGTACGAGTCAGACAGACACGTCTGCCAAATGCCATGAATCCATCCATCTTCTACCGCTTATCCAACTTCAAGAACATATTCTTTACAAGGAATTCAATATGGGCCCCTGAGCGAGGCCCTTAAGCCCATATGATGCTCAGGTGTACAAGTCAGACAGACACGTCTGCCAAATGCAATGAATCTATCCATCCATCCATCTTCCTCCCCTTATCCGGGACCGGGTCGCCAGGGGGCAGCAGTCTAAGCAGAGATGCCCAGACTTCCCTCTTTCCAGCCCCTTCCTCTAGCTCCCCCTGGAGGACACCGAGGCGTTCCCAGGACAGTCGAGAGACCCTCCGACGTGTTCTGGGTCTTCCCCGAGGTCTCTTCCCAGTGCCCGGCGCCAAGGAGGCATCCGAAATAGATGCCCGAGCCACCCCAGGTGTTCCCTCTCGATGTGGAGGAGCGTGGCGGATCTACTCTGAGCTCCTCCCGAGTCTCACACTATATCTCTAACGGAGCGCCCAGACACCCTGCCAAGGAAGCTCATTTCGCCAGCCTGTATCCGCAATCTCGCCCTTCCGCTCAAATACCATGAATGTAAACGTATAAACCAGCAAATTAAAGAAATCACAATGTTGCGTACAAATAAATTGTTTTGGGACTCGGAAATAAATAAATAAGTGTAACCGTGTTGATAATGTGATGTGATACAATTTAATCGTCGCCATGAAACGTTAAATATCAACCGTGAGATGATAAATTAAAATGACACTATAATATTTTATACGTCATCATTTTTTGCTGAAATTGTTATTTGTATACACTGCTGTTCCAACATTCACCTGTAGGTGGCAGTGCTTCCCAAACCGGTAAACCGGACATGTTCACTGTAATTTCATTCATCTTCTATCGCTTTATCCGATCTTCCCTCGGGTCACGGGGAGTCTCAGGCATCTATGGGTATTAAGGCAGGATACACACTGGATGGAATGCCAACCCATCACAGGACACACACACACACACACACACACACACACACACACACATTCATACACTAGGGACAATTTTCCAAGGTGCCAATCAATCAACCTACCGTGCATGTTTTTGGGACCGGGGGAGGAAACCGGAGAACCCGGAGAAAAAAAAACCCCCTGAGGCACGGGGGAGAACATGCACAAACTCCACACACACACATGGCCGAGACGGGAATCGAACCCGGACCCTGGCGGTGTGAGGCGAACGTGCTAACCACTAAGCCACCGTGTCCCACTCACTGTATATTTATTTATTTATTTTTACAGTTTGATAAAATGCTATTGACAAATATTTGTAACATAATTAAATGCAATTTTCAGGCGAATTATTTCTCACGTAGTTTCGTTTCCGAGGTATTAAAAATATCGTACCCGAGCCATAATAACGGAATCTGGGATTTGGGGATGGAGGATGAAATGACGTTAACTTGCGTTTACAACAACAAAAAAAAGGAAGCGAAATAATTAACAATTTAAAAGTCAAAAAATGCATTTAATCATGGGATTAAAAAAAATTCGTTAAAATCACACTTCAGATCAGTACATTCCTGTCTCCACTTACATGTATAGCATTTTCATAATACCCTCATCTCACCTATACACTATACAGTACACCTGAACAGTTAACGCTTAAGGGCCTTTCTCAGGGGCCCCAACAGCGACACTTAAACTCGTGATCGTAAGTCCGAAGTAACTCACCCTTTGGTCCATTTCTCTCGCGGGTCCTTGTAAACTTCTCCTGATCCTAAAATTCCCGTCGCGTTTCCAGTGTATGAATTAAACCCTGTTTTTGTTTTGAATGGGGGGAAGAAAAACAAAACGACAGGTTAAATGACGGCGGTCGCATCGGGGTGAATTACGTACGGCGTTTCGTTTCTCCACAAGCTGCTGGGTTATGGTACATACGGTCATGACGTCGTACAGTAATACAGCTCGTAAACCCAGCAGCTTTGATGCCTTTCCCCCACAGACCGGGGGTTAAACGCAGGCGGGCGGGATTAGTACTCGAGCGCGGTCTGAAGCGTGGTCTGTGGACGGCTGGTCTTCGGTGGAGGTCAAACTGTAGGATCATTACCGAATAACTAGAGAGACAAAGCTGCACCAATCCCGTCTCGCCAACCAACAATATAACGGATCTGGTTTGTTTATCAGCGCTCTGATTGGCCGAAAGATTTTCTACTTGTGACCATAATTGGTTCTTTCCACGTATTGCATTTTGCTTTGACGTGAACTAGAAGACCTGTTCCAGCTCCATGAAGATAAGGGTTTACAGTGGAGGATCTCCTGCGTTAGAGCTTGTGAGGACCTCGTCAAACTCTTAATGGCTCAATGAATCGCCACAACATCTGGTGGAACATCTTTCCAGCAAAAAGCACAAATCTAGGAGGAGATCTTCCATTCCAACCCTTTATAAAGCACATCTTCATGGAGATGTGGGTGTGGTTTGGGTCTCGTCAAGTGTGTGTGTCTACCGGTGTGTGAACAGTATGGGGACATGCTTTTGTCCGTGTTTTATCATACGTCTGGGGTTTTGATTAGCAGAACTTGATTACCTACAGAAGGTCTGAGAACGTGTCTACTGCGAGACATTTGGTAATAAATATCCCCTCCGACTCGCTGCCAAGTCTGGAAACAAGGTAGTTACACTCAGGAGCTCTGGTCTCGGCGTTGGGTTTAAAATACCTCTGTGTAACCCGACCCCGCTCTCTGTAAAGCGTCTGTAGCCCCGGTTCGGCCGAGACGTCACTCGCGTGATGGAC
The DNA here is from genome assembly GCA_030449085.1 of Kryptopterus vitreolus. Classification (NCBI taxonomy): domain Eukaryota; kingdom Metazoa; phylum Chordata; class Actinopteri; order Siluriformes; family Siluridae; genus Kryptopterus; species Kryptopterus vitreolus. The sequence goes on along the minus strand of JACRUU010000007.1, from coordinate 31,870,789 downwards.
GAGGACAATCTGCGACTTCTACGTTCAAAAAACGTTACAAGGAACCCTGCTTCAGTCTCACAAATCAGAACGTCAGATGCAGAGGGTTTGCTACGATGTATTGTGGCCAAGCCCCGCCCACTTTCACGTATCCTGCTTCAGGTGTGATTTTGAAACATAACAATAATAATCTCAATAAAGATTATGAGAATAAAATTGTCATTATTTTGAGATTGAAGTCAAATTTGTAAAAAGTAAAACTGGAAGTTGAAAAGTATTACGAATAAAATGCAAATGGCGAAAATATTTTGAGAATAAAGTGTAAATTACGAGATCAAAGGTCAAAACTATTTGCGAATAAATTTGTAGAAATACAAGAAAAAAGTGCAAATATGAATGAAAAATATTTTAAGGATAAAAATGAGATATTTCGAGAATAAAGTTGCGCCAATACGAGATTAAAGCGGTAATAATTTGAGTGGGGCGGAAACAAATAAACAAACAAACAAATAAATAAATAAATTCGCAGAAATTTGGTATAAAATGGATGTTGCAGGATTCGGTTACTTTATTATTTATTCAGATAAAGAGATCAGACAGGGTTTTGGGGCGGACTGGGGGCTTTTGGATGGTTACGTCCGAGTGCTATTCGAAGAAACCCTGAGGATGATGGTGAAAGAAATCGACCCTGAAGGCAGTGAACGCCTGAAAATAACCTTTTATATTCCTCTCAAAATAGTAATTTTAATAGATTTTAATCTCAAAATATATAAAATAAATACATAAAAACGCATTATTCGTTTTTAAACGTGGCATATTAACACCATCAGAGTTTATAGAAGCAATTCTAGACATTGGACCCCTGCTGGTTGAGAGTTGTATTGCAAGCTGAATTGTGTTACTAAATCACATTGTATGCCTCGGATACACTAATACGTACACATTCAAACCACTGCAATACAAAAATACGCCTGATTCCGAACAAATATACGTTAAAACATTGGTTCCTTACAACCCCTGCCTCCGAATACGGGATTAGTGCCGCCCTAATAATACACTGTGAGTCTCTCCTGACATTTTTTTTCCCCCCTTTGGATTTTGGAGTTTAATACGACTGAACACAGTGACCTCCACCTCGGACCTGCTCGAGGCATCATCAGGTAGCAGGTTCACACGTTTCTCAGTGTGTGTGTGAAAAACGTCTCTGTTTTTTACAGAAACATAAACTGGCTTTTTCAGTGCAGGCTGGTTGTGATGTCACAACCGCCATCCAAATGCATGTTAAGATTGTTGGATGATGAAATGGTGCGGGAGAGGAACACACACACACACACACACACACACACACACACACACACACACACACACACACACACACATATATATATAGACACACACACACACACACACACACACACACATCTGATGTTGGTGAACCGACAAAACACTCCGCTGACGAAAGAAGCGGCTGCAATGTTGGATTATGCCGCTTGATGTCCTTAAACAGAAGCTCTGATCGTGGAGACTCAACATGTTTACATGTTTACAATCATTATGGGATATCATTCATTAGAGGAAAAACATGGGCTGTAACGGTACACGCTACACGGTTCATGGTTCGTTTAGACTGCGCATGTGCGAAGTCATGACCATGCTCTATACGACACTCTAGAGCTACGAATAATCTCGCATTTTAAACGCAACGTTAAGAAATTCACGTAAAAGGAGTAAATCTGCATATCGAGGGCGATAAGAAAGAATAAATAAAATAATGCGTTTCTAGAATAAATATAAATAAAATAATAAACATAAATAAACAATCTAAGAAAAACCTATTTAAACTCATTGTTCCGCTTAATCAATTTAGTTTCAATAATTTAAAAAATGTTTTAATTGAATCAATATAATAAAAAAATGTTTATTGCGTTAATTAAAATGTATCCTATTATTACATGTATACATTTTATTTTGTACTTAAACCATTTATTTGATTTAAATTCGTTTTGTAAAATGTAAACAGGTGATCAAAAACGTTAATAATAATTCAAGAAACAAACAAAAAAAAACATTTGTATGTTTTATGGGGTATTTCTTCCCCCTAGCTGTACGGGACTGTAAATGTTGTGTACCGTTACACCCCCTACTGGACCGAATTTGAAGTTCATGCGTAAGAAAAGACTGGAAAATGACCAATTACCAAAACAAACTGTGGAATAAAAGGAATAAAACACTTTGTGGTTCGTTTACAAGACGCTGCCCTAACGGTGTTGTTTTGGCGGTCGGCGGAGTGCCTGATGATCCTCACGGAGGAGGAGGAGGAGGAGGACGAGGAGGAGACGAGTGGAGCTCAGAGCCTCAGGTGGTCAAAGTGTTCACCTGAAGCCCGGAATGCTCCTGAGACGGAGGAAGGAGGAGTGCAATATGCAGCGATGATGCAACACACACACACACACACACATATATATATATATATACATATGGACGTACGGACACACGGAGACGAGACAGGGCAGGACAGGACAGCCAGACAGACTGCAGTTTAGAGATTAAGGACAGCAGAGCAAAGCAAAGCAAAGCCAGGCAAGTAAAGCACCGACGGATACGCAGCGGGAATTAATCCCGTCATTCCGAGCTTGTTTATTTGTAAATAATAATTATATCATAAGCAGGATTAGTGATTTGTCCCAGAACAAATAGCATTCGTAGAGCGGCAGGTCCCACTTGGTGTGTGTGTGTGTGTGTGGGGGGGGGGTGCTATGAAGCTGATTGCATGTCACATGCGGGGTTCAAATCCACCGGGCATCGCTGTTAATCCGGAGATGCGTCGTATGAGTTTGTTTTATGTGCGTGGCTGTTTAAAAGCGTTCTCTTATTTATTTATTTATTTATTCTCGCCAAATTTCGTTATTATTATTATTATTATTATTATTATTATGGAAATTGGGTCATTTTAAACAGCCACGCCCTCAAAAATGCGTGCCTCATTTGACAGATCTTTTCCCCCTTATGCCAAGTGTGCGGGAGTCCGAGGAGGGCTGCTCAAGTGCGCGCTCGACGTAGCCGGGGGGGGGCACGCGGGAGTCTGCGGAGGCCTGAGCCTTCCCCAAAGCAAACCACATGCACTCGCACATTCACACACTCGCGCACACACACACTCGCTCGCTCGCACGCAAGAGGGACGGCCGGCAAAACCAACAGTACTCCGGAGTGAATTTCGAGCACAGGGAGAATCATGGGGGATTTGATCGCTTGCTTGGACACATGATTGGAGGAAGAGGAATTTGGGAGGAAATTTGGATCGGATTTCATTTCACGGAAAAAAATCTACTGGAAAAGAAAGAAAGAAAGAAAGGAAGAGAGAGAGAGAGAGAGAGGACGCTGAGGAAAAAGG
>JACRUU010000007.1:31807419-31862419 GCA_030449085.1 Kryptopterus vitreolus | reverse complement strand
GCAACCAGCCCTCCCTCCTCACGTTCAACCACACTGACACCAGAGCTTCGGAAATGTACACCAAACCCAAAAACCCCCCGGGGAGAAAGGGGGTCCCCCTCCCTGTTCAACCGGCATCCGATCGGCATCGGGGACTCAAATCCAGGAGGAAAGAAATGAGGAAATAAACGACAATAAAAAGCAAAAAAAAAAACGACAATACGGAAGGGGATGGATTTCCCGGGTAGAAGCTCCCCCCTTCTTGCTCGGAGAGATAGAGAGGCGAGGAGAGGTGAACCACAAGACCAAACGACCACATGAAGGAAGGAAGGAAGGAAGGAAGGAAGGATGAGCGAGAAGAAACACAGGTGAATTCAAGAAAGTAAGTAAATAAATAAATAAATAAATAAATAAACGCGACGCGATCGTCTTAGAGAACGTACCAAGTCTAGAACAGAGATTGCTGGGACAGCAGTCTGCTGCGAGTGAGGAGGAAGAGGAGGAAGAAAGAAAGAAATCGTCAAGAAGAAGAGCGCAGGAGGAACATTATTCAGGAAAAGGATGAAAGTAAAGAAAAAAAGAAAAGAAAAAAAAAAAAAGAAAGAAAGAAAGTGTTTTTCCAGTGGCATTCCACGGGCAGAGGCGCTCAGTGAGTCGTCCCCCTGCTGGAGATGATCTTCCCTCTCATCTCACTATAAAAGGAAATGCGCTGCGTGGTTCACGTCGGACGTCTGGAGGAGGCGGAGCCAAAGGTGGACGTGCGGGCAGCTGGATTAAGGCTTGGCGGAATGTAACTAAACACACACTTTGCATTTTGAATAAACACGATTAAACGTAAGTGTGTGTAGTTACAAGTCTTTGGAGTAAAAAAAACACTGATTCTTGGGGCCCCAAAAAAAGAAAGAAAAAAAACGCCTCTGTGGAAATCACGTTAGATTACGAGTTTTATTAAATTCATCGTTCGGAAGTGGACGGACTTCCATTTACGGCATTTGGCAGACGCCCTTTTCCAGAGCGACATACAACTGAGCAATTGAGAATTAAGGGCCTTGCTCAAGGGCCCACTAGCTTGGTGGTGGAGGAGTTTGAACCCGTGATCTTCCGGTCCAGAGTCCAACACCTTAACCACTGGGCTACCACCTCCTCCCTACATGTTCCCAACACTTCCATGTTAAACGCTGAAAAGGAAACACGGAAGTCCATCCACATCCATTCAGCGATGTTAGGAAAGCTGGGGTCAAATCTCTGTGATACAGCGCCCCCCTGTGGCGCAGGGCGTTGGAGGCACGATATTCCAATCGGTAACCCAAATGTTCCCTTTTGGAGTCTGGTTCATGTTAAGGTTTCTCCTCATGCCATGTCGGGGAGTGTCTCGTCGCCACTCGTTAGGGATCGAATTGCAATAATAAGGACACTTATGGAAAACACGAATTTCTTCCCAAACAATGGAGAATACGGCGGGGGCGGGGGGGCGGGGGGGGGATTTGTGTTGGGTGGAACACTGATCATATTCCTTTAGCATTCCCGTTGTTTATTTATTTGTTTGTCTTTCTCAGTATGGAGGAATGCGCCAGCTAATCTATAACACCAATTCCTGAAATTCCTCAGATTCCAGAAGAACTATCTGGGATTGAGGACTGTTCCCGTCCCTGGAGAGAAAGCGAGTTTGGGCGGGATTAGTCCTGGAAAAACGGCCAGAAGTTCCGACTCGCCGAACCTAGATGGAGTTAGATCAGGGGCGCCTTGACGGGTCACGAGTTCCGAGGTGGGCGGTGCTGGACATCCTCCGAAACCCCTCCCACTCCCGATCCCCTCCCTTCGCTAGCGCAGCGGGAAAATCAGCAGCTCAGCATGGCAAAGCAATGACGGAAGAAGCATGGTGCAGGTGCACATCGCAAAAAAAGGGAAAATCAATCAAATCATTCATCCTGACTGCTGAATGTTACATATCCATATCGATTATATACAGATCGCTCCATGCAAAACCTGTAAACATACACTCAGTAGTACGTGCACACTTTTGCGGAATTCCCGTAATTTTATGCCTAACCCTAATCTTGAGGGATTATATCAAATGTCATCATAGAGCACCATGTGGACACACTTTCACATCTAGAGGAAACGTATAATGAATAATGGGAGGAAACCAGAGAACCCAGAGAAAACACAGGCTGATGCAAAAAAACAAATAAATAAATAAATAAACGGGGTTACCGAAAAAAAAAAAGCTCTGAGAACTCTGGCGCTATAAAGAGCTTTCTTTAAGTGTGCACGTACCCCGTGTTTAAAAATGGCCATCTACTAAACGTTAGTGAATCTAGTGCTTCTACCCTGCCAAGTGTAAAAGGAGGGTCTGTGGAGGCCTCACCCGTGCTCTCTTCTCCGCTTCCAGCCTCTGCATGATGAGCACCGTGTCAACGTCTTCGTCGTCTTCCTCCTCCTCGTCCTCCTCGCTCTGCTTGGACTCCTGCAGCCTCTTCTGGAACTGCCACTCCAGCATCAGCTTGCGGAGGCGGTCGTTCTCCTCGGCCGTGCGCTCCGGCTTGGCCTGCAGCTCCTGGATCTCCTTGTCGAGCAGATCGACGATGTGGAGCTGCTGCTGCTTCTCCAGCTTCTCCCTGGCGTCTCGCTTCCACGGGTCGGGCGAGAGGCTGTCGGCCGCAGACAGCTCCTCCTTGCTGATGGTGATGTACTGGAGGTCGCGCCGCTCGATGGTGCGCGGCTGCTGCTGGGGCTGGAGGTCACGGATCACAGTGTCCTGGGGAGCCGGCGGAGGAGGAGCTCGGGGAAGAGTGGGCAGTTTCTCGGGGCGCGGGAGCTGCACTTGAGGGGGTTGAGCCGGCGGTAGGTAAGGTTGGGGGATCTGTTGCGGCGGGGGCATTTGCTGGTGCTGGGCGTTGTTGTGCAGGACGGGTGGCGGCATGGCCGGGTTGCGGATCTGTCCCAGCTTCCTTTCCTGCTCCCGCCTCTTCCTCTCGCGCTCTTCCTCCAAACGGGCCTTCTCTTTCTCGTACCAGCGCTGCTGCTCCTCACGTTTCTTGCGGTCAATTGCCGCCTGCTGCTGGCTGAGGGAGGGCGGCGGAGGAAGAGGCAGGTCGGTCTGCGGGTCATAGTCGTAGTGAACAGGCGGGGGCGGAGGAGGAGGCGGAGGCAGGTCTAAGCGGGAGGGCTGGGAGACGCCGACCGGGCCGGAATGGGGTACGCCGGGGGTTTTCCAGCGCCCCGCGCCGCTCTTGTGGTTTCCCTGGGCTTTGCTGGAGGACGTGTTATAGTTGTTGAGGTGCTCCTGGCTGGAGGTGCTGGACTCCACCGACGAGGAGACTTGGTTGTTCCAGGGATCTCCACCACGTTGGTACTCTGCCTCACGCTGCTGTTGCTGAAGGTGGAGCAGGTCATCCTGACGCATCTGCTCGGCCGGGTATCGAGCAGGAACGTCGCACAGCTCCTCCTGAGAGCGAGCTATCCGCTGTAAAAACACACAATCGGGATAACTCAGGATAAGCCTTTCGAGCAATGTACCGGTTTGAGGCGCCATCTAGTGGCACTGACTTTCATTTTGGTCACGTCTACACTAAAGCAGATACATTTTTAACATTTGGTTTTCAACCATTTCCCAAATTTCCTTGTCAGAGAGGGTTTAGAGATGGACTCCCCCTTGTGGGACAAATATTTTACCCTTATATTACCTTTATTTCAAACTTACAGTTAATAAATAAACAATTGTAAATACAGCACACAGCATTACTTTGTGTTATTGGCAACGTGTTACTTCAATCGTGTCCCGAAAGAAGATCACCCACAATGAAAACACTTGAGTCTCGGGTAACATCGCCTCAGTGTGGACGGGAGGCCAAAATGCACAACAAAATATATACGGGGGTGCTCCTGACTAACCTGCATAGTCATGTTGTTATGGTGATGCTGGTCCATGGGGGAAATGGGCTCAGGCTCGCCGCCCGGCCACACCTGCCCGGGTCCGGGCCCCATCCTGTCCTGAGATTTGGAAGCCGGGAAGGTGAAGTAGTCCCTGGGGTAGGTTTGTGTAGGGATGGGGTATGCCTCCGGACGGGGCGGGGACGGCTCCTCCTAATAGGGAGGACAGAGGGGTTTAACTCTGGGCTTTGAAGACACCGCTCGGGGCCAGATGGCCCCACATTTAATTAAAAAATGCAGTGCTTCCTGCAGTGTTTTTCAGACTGCTGTGTTCAGAGGGAATGTGTGTGTGTGTGTGTGTGTGTGTGTGTGTGAATGTAAAAACGCAGCCAGAGCTATTTAGTTAATCAGACACAGTGGTTGGAAACTCGTATTAGACGTGAACTCAGAAATGAACATTTTTCAGTGTCCTGCTCTTTGATGGAGACTTATACGGCTTCCCGGATTCACCAGAAATTCGGACGCTCTGATTGAGACCAGATGACATCAGCGTGACGGCTTCAAGGACTTTTAAAGCGCCGATGGACATAAAAGGAAGATTGTAAAAACACAAAACAAAGTACATTTATGTACATTTGTTATCTAGACCAGTGGTCCCCAACCCCCGGGCCGCGGGTCTGTTGGTACCGGGCCGCATAGAAAGAATACACAACTTGCATTATTCATTCATTCATTCATCTTCTAGCGCTTTATCCGATCTTCCCTCGGGTCACGGGGAGTCTGTGTCTATCTCAGGCGTCTATGGGCATTAAGGCAGGATACACCCTGGATGGAATGCCAACCCATCACAGAGCACACACACACACATTCACACACACATTCATACACTAGGGACAATTTTCCAAGGTGCCAATCAACCTACCGTGCATGTTTTTGGACCGTTTGGGAGGAAACCGGAGAACCCGGAGAAAAACCTGCATAACTTGCATTACTGCCTTTTATGATCCGATTCTGAACGATGTATTATATTGGAAAATGACCGGGTTTTCTCCTTCACATCTGTCTATGACTCATTCTTGGCGCATGTCAAAATGCATACGGGCTGTATTGGGATACAATTTAGCGGGCTGTATCACGTGTTACCGGCCAGAGCAGCCCCTTTAAGAAGGAGATGGACGTAGGTAAGACATGTGACCTTCTTAAAGGGGCTGCTCTGGCCGGTAACACGTGATACAACCCGCTAAATTGAATCCCAAGCTATGAAGGGACAGAAGAGGAACCTGCACCCGCTAAAAAAGGGAAAGCTGCCTTTAACAGGCAGTATCAAGAAACTATGGATAAATATGGATTTATTGCCACGGGCGATTCCCACGCACCAAACCCGCTGTGCGTAATACGCGGTGACGGGCTCTTTACTGAGGCGAGAGCAAGCACCCCATGGTAAAATTATTATTATTATTATTATTATAGAGAAAACACAACAGTTTTTAATGCCGATCTTGTCATTTGATTTAGTTTTATATGCTACACATTTAGATTGGGCCGTGAAAATATTGTCAGACATTAAACCGGTCCGCGGTACAGAAAAGGTTGGGGATCACTGATCTAGTCGATTTATTTATAGGAATGATAATTATTATTAACATGTGATATAAGAAAAAAAAAATCAGGTTTATAATCTTTTTTTTTTTTTTACCATAAATACACTATATGGACTAAAGTTTAAATAATAACATCCACATGTGTCTGTTTAAACCTTCCATCCCAAATGTAGTCCTAATTTCCATCCCAAATATCCTCCACTCTAACCCTAAACCTAACCCTAACCCATCTTCTACAGGATTAATGGATCTCAAGTGTTGATAGTTTTTCCGGGTTGAGTTCTACAGTATGAGAGCGGCCACTAGTGGTAAATCCGTGACATCGCGGATGAATGTATTTCCCTCAATATTTATTAATATAATCCATATATTTAATTTCATTTAGCACATGATTCGCACATGATTCACACAACGATTAGCACAACGATTAGCACAACGATTAGCACAACAGTTAGCACAACGGTTAGCACAACGATTAGCACAACGGTTAGCACAACGATTAGCACAACGATTAGCACAACGATTAGCACAACGATTAGCACAACGATTCACACGTGATTCACACGTGATTCACACATACTTTGCACATGATTCTCACATAGATTCGCACATGATTCGCACATGATTCGCACATGATTCGCACATGATTCGCACATGATTCACACGATTCGCACATGATTCCGACATAATCTGCAGATGATTCACACATGATTCCAACATAATCTGCAGATGATTCACACATGATTCCAACATAATGTGCAGATGATTCTCACATGATTCACACATACTTTGCACATGATTCTCACATGGATTAGCACATGATGCGCATATGATTCGCACATAATCTGCAGATGATTCACACATAATTCGCACATGATGCGCACATGATTCACACATGATTCCAACATAATCTGCAGATGATTCACACATGATTCCAACATAATCTGCAGATGATTCACACATGATTCACACATGATTCCAACATAATCTGCAGATGATTCACACATGATTCACACATGATTCATAATCTGCAGATGATTCACACATGATTCACACATGATTCCAACATAATCTGCAGATGATTCACACATGATTCACACATAATCTGCAGATGATTCACACATGATTCACACATGATTCCAACATAATCTGCAGATGATTCTCACATGATTCACACATGATTCACACATGATTCCAACATAATCTGCAGATGATTCTCACATGATTCACACATGATTCACATGATTCACACATGATTCCAACATAATCTGCAGATGATTCACATGATTCATAATTCGCACATGATGCGCACATCACACATGATTCCAACATAATCTGCAGATGATTCACACATGATTCCAACATAATCTGCAGATGATTCTCACATGACTCACATATGACTCTCACATGATTCTCACATCGGGAAGAACAATCTGACCCCGCTAATGTTAACCGTAAAATCCAACCGATTATTAATCGTACTTTGAAGCTAATGTTTGAACTTTGAAGCAAACAGGTGTTTGATGTTATATTGAATGATGAGTGCTGAATGGTGTGTAATACTTACATCTGGACACAGGTTGCCCGTGGAGACGGAGGTGATCTTCCCGGGGGCTCCTGGGTACACGGGTTTTCCTCCGGGACTCTGTGCTTGATCTACAATCAAGGCAAAAAAAAAACAATTAACGCATAAACTACTTTAAATATCAACAAGGACCATTTTTCATATGTTATACTGGTCAAAAGTATTAGGACACCTGACATTTAAACCATTATGTGGTTCGTCTCCAAAAAGCTACCATGAAGATCTGCTTTGGATCAGAGGGTTTCCTGCTATAGAGCTTATAGAGCACCACAGGGCCTCCTCAGATCACATACGTCAGGACTTGATTTGACTAAATAGCTGAATGAATCCCTACAAATCCCCACAAAAATCCAGTGTAACATTTTCCCAGAAGAGTGAATGGGAACGAGAATATGTGGAAAAGCATCACATCGCAATCTTATGCTCAGGTGTCCACAAACTTTTGCCCATATAGTGAAATGTAATATATAGGGATGTGAATAGGTGCAAAACTTTTCACCTGAACTTTATCTGGGGAATTTTTTTAATCGGGAATTTCTGGGAATTTTCAGGAATTATTAAAAAAAAAAAAGATCCAGGAAACATTGCTTTTATTAAATAGGCTAAACTGCAACTTTGTACATTTTCGATTTATTCTATTGGAAAGTTTCCCATTTTAAAAACACTGCATGAACGCTTTTTCCATTCTAGGCCAGTCCATGGTGCTCGGATACTCACTGGCTACGTTAGGGCTGGAGCGGTGATCGGCGCGGTTCTTCAGCAGCCTGTCGTCCCTCTTCTGCTCGGGGTACGAGTCCCAGTTCCCCTGTGGGCTCTCCGGAGAGCCGTTCTGCACGGAGTTGTTGTAGAGCTCAAAGCCTTCACTCTTTGGCCTGGTTTTGCCTTTGTCCATACGGCCCCGGTCTGACGCTGAGAGGGGAAATATGTTTATTATACACTTTATGGACAAATGTATTGGAACACCTGACTTCTCCAACCACATGGGAAAATGAATCTGTTCCACAAAGCCAGATCTATGAAGATACGCTTTACAGGGGTTGGAAAGGAAGATTCTCCTGCTATAAGTCCTATTGAACACTTGTGGGGGTAATAAAATGTGGAATGGGAAGCTTAATGAGAAGAACATATCAGGTGTCCACATACTATTGCCCCCCCCCAAAAAAAAAAATATATATATATATATATACACACACACACATACACATATAACATATACACACAATACACACCACAAACCACCCACACACATATGTATATACATATGTATATACATACACACACACACACACACACACACACATATATATATATATATATATATATATATATATAAACATATATATATATATATATATATATATATATATATATACACACACATATATACATACATGGTCTTATCTCCTAGTCCATTTTACCCTCTAAAAGCAACTACACACAAATGAGGTGTGAAAGCTGCACCACTCTTACCCCGTTGCATCATGGGAGACGGCTGGTTGAGCAGCGTGGCCAGGCCGTGGTAAATGGCCCCTTGTTTGGCCACTTCCAGAGTGACCACCGATCCGGTCCGGGTCATCAGCTCGGCCGCCCTGAAAAATATCGCCGTCCATAAATAAGACTAAAAATGGGCAAAATCCGAGCGTATAAATGGGTTCTGATCCGGCTGGTTTGGTAAAGACCTCCCGCTTTACTGCTGGCTCGGTGTCAAACTCCTCAAAGAGACCGACTGAACCGCAGCGGCGTCGAGTGTCACATTCCTCACATTTAGAACTTCAAATACTATTATACAGCGCAAACACCATCTGGTTTTAATCTGACGCGGATCCGCCGTTTCCAAGTGCAGCGGCCTCAACTTCTATTTATTTATTTATTTATATAATTACAGCTGCGATGAGACAAAACTAGATTTTACTGACAGACAAACGTCTGGTTTAGTCTCAGTGCGGAGAGAAAGGAAGAGCAGAGGTGAGGTTGGAGGACAAGGAAGAAAGTTCATATGGGTAAGAATTCATTAACAAAATCCATCGGTCAGTCAATCTATCTGTCCGTTTCGTTATTAACAGCCGAATGTATAACCACAAGCCAAAACTGCTTATAGTAATTGGCCTGTTAAAAGATGACTAACAGACGACTGTTTATACAGTAACAGCTAAATGCTTTTTTTTTTTTTTTTTTTTTAGGAACAGCCAATTGTTTATAGCGCAACAGCTGATTCTATACAAAAGACACACACACACACACACACACACACACACACACACACACACAACACACACATATATATATATATATATATATAAATAACAGCATATTGTTTTGATAGTAACTCGCTATATAATAACAGCTAACTGTTTCTATAGTAACAGTATAGTAACTTTTTGTTTCCACAGTAACAGTGTACTCTTTCCATAGTAACCGCTCACTGTATAGTAACTGTTTCTATAGCAACAGCTCACTGTATAGTAACTGTTTCTATAGTAACAGTATAGTAACTTTTTGTTTCCACAGTAACAGATCACTGTACAGTAACAGTGTACTCTTTCCATAGTAACCGCTCATTGTATAGTAACTGTTTCTATAGTAACAGCTCACTGTATAGTAACTGTTTCTATAGTAACAGCTCACTGTATAGTAACTGTTTCTATAGCAACAGCTCACTGTATAGTAACTGTTTCTATAGTAACAGTATAGTAACTTTTTGTTTCCACAGTAACAGATCACTGTACAGTAACAGTGTACTCTTTCCATAGTAACCGCTCATTGTATAGTAACTGTTTCTATAGTAACAGCTCACTGTATAGTAACTGTTTCTATAGCAACAGCTCACTGTATAGTAACTGTTTCTATAGTAACAGCTCACTGTATAGTAACTGTTTCTATGGCAACAGCTCACTGTATAGTAACTGTTTCTATAGTAACAGCTCACTGTATAGTAACTGTTTCTATAGTAACAGCTCACTGTATAGTAACTGTTTCTATGGCAACAGCTCACTGTATAGTAACTGTTTCTATAGCAACAGCTCACTGCATAGTAACTGTTTCTATAGCAACAGCTCACTGTATAGTAACTGTTTCTATAGCAACAGCTGATTGTTCCCAGAGTAACAGCTCACTGTATGAGTAACAGCTGACTGTAACCATAGAAATACCTCACTGTGCAGTGCCAGTGTATTGTTGCAACAGTAATAGATCGCTGTGCAGTAGCACAGTGTATTTTTATGTTTGCGGATCAATCCGAGAGAGATTGAAAGCTGATTGGCTGTTGCATGTTGGCTCTTTTTGAAGTCACAGTATTGTACAGTATTGTACTGTACAGTATTGTTGCCATAGTAATAGATCAATGTACATTACAGTGCATTGTTCTCATAGTAACGGCTCCCTGTAAAGTACCAGTCATTTGTTTCCATAGTAACGGCTCCCTGTACAGTACCAGTCATTTGTTTCCATAGTAACAGCTCACTGTACAGTACCAGTGCATTAGTCTTCCTAATCTTTAAATGCAACAATAGACAGATAAAATATATATATATATATATATATATATATATATATATATATATATATATATATATATGTGTGTGTGTGTGTGTGTGTCATCATTCTTCAACAAATATCATATCTGTGTTCAGCTGGATGTGAAACAAGAGGAATAAAACACTTCAGGATGTACTCGGACAGGAAAACAATGAACATCGTGGATTAGTGTGTTGATTGTTTTGCTAGGACGGCATGCGCCCGACGTGTTTTTCGTTCCCGAAACAGGATATTACACGCTTAGCTTCAACGCTCCTTCAGAAATCCAACAATATTACCTCTCCTGAGACAGTCCGACTAGACTCCTCCCGTCTACGCTCAGCAGCTGATCTCCGGCAGCCAGGCGGCCGTCCTGAAACACACACACACACACACACCCAAAGTGTTATTTAGCTTACATGACACACACCCAGCATTGCACTGAGCTCATGCCTTCTATATTTGTCTCCTCACCATGTCTGCAGCTCCTCCTTTGACGACAGACTTGATGTAAATCCCAAGTTTCTCCTGTCCAGCACCCTACACACACACACACACACACACACACACACACACACACACACTTAATATGAAATACGACACAATTTCCACCTCATTCCCATAACAGATTTCAGTGTAAAAACTCGCCACACCCTCATGATGAAGGGAACCCACACAAGCTGGTGGTTGAAAGCATTAAGACATGGATGAGATCGTTTTACACCAGATGAAAGCATGCTCTGTGGAACAGTCATGAAGATTAAACACTCATCCGGCTGAACAACAACAAAAAAAAATATTGCCTAAAAGGCTGAAATTATACAGCTCGGGTTCAGGGCTTGGAGCTCCAGCATCACAGTGTTCAGCTTTGCAACATTCTCTCTGTCCTCCACACACACACACACACACACACACACACACACACAACAATGAGCTCTTTGAGACGCTTAGCAGATGACAGCATTTCCTGCATGCGATACCCGAGGCAGAGTGAGGTCAAAGGGACATTATAGTGATGGCATCATAAAATCCTGACGACTTTACAGTGACATCACGCCGATAAAGGACAGGAGACAGTATCATGTTTTAACAATAGCTATCTCATTAAAACCCACCTATCTACCCATCCAAATACACACTATCTATCTAACTACCAACCCAACTACCAAAACCTACTTTTCTACCTACCCACACAACTAGACCCGATCTATCCATCTACCCACAAACCCAACTAGACCCTACCCATCAACCCAATTCGATCTATCCAACTACCCACAAACCCAACTCCAGACCATCCTATCTATCCAACTACCCACAAACCCAACTAGACCCTATCTATCCATCTACCCACAAACCCAAGACCAAATCTAATTAACTACCCACCCAACTAGAACTTATCTATCCATCTACCCACAAACCCAAGACCAAATCTAATTAACTACCCACCCAACTAGAACTTATCTATCCATCTACCCACAAACCCAACCAAATCTAATTAACTACCCACACAACTAGACCCGATCTATCCATCTACCCACAAACCCAACTAGACCCGATCTATCCAACTACCCACAAACCCAACTAGACCCGATCTATCCATCTACCCACAAACCCAAGACCAAATCTAATTAACTACCCACACAACTAGACCCGATCTATCCATCTACCCACAAACCCAACTAGACCCGATCTATCCATCTACCCACAAACCCAACTAGACCCGATCTATCCATCTACCCACAAACCCAACTAGACCCGATCTATCCATCTACCCACAAACCCAACTAGACCCGATCTATCCATCTACCCACAAACCCAACTAGACCCTAGATCTATCCATCTACCCACAAACCCAACTAGACCCGATCTATCCATCTACCCACAAACCCAACTAGACCCTATCTATCCAACTACCCACAAACCCAACTAGACCCGATCTATCCATCTACCCACAAACCCAACTAGACCCTATCTATCTACTTACCCACCAAACAAATCCTACTTTTCTACCTAATTACCCAGCTATACCCTAACTATATACCCACCAACCAAAACCTACTTTTCTACCTACCCACCCAACTATACCCAATCTATCCATCTACCCACAAACCCAACTAGACCTGATCTATCCATCTACCCACAAACCCAACTAGACCCGATCTATCCATCTACCCACACACCAAAGACCAAATCAAATTAACTACCCACCCAACTAGAACTTATCTATCCATCTACCCACAAACACAAGACCAAATCTAACTAACTACCCACCCAACTAGACTGAATCTATAACTACCCACCCAACTACCTACCCACCAACCAAACACTACTTTTCTACCTACTCACCCAACTATGCACTACCTATCTAACTACCCACCCAACTAGACCCTATCTAACTACCCAACCACCAAACTAGACCCTACTTTTCTACCTACCCACCCAGCTAGACCCAAACTATCTACCTATCCACCCACCCACCAACAAAACCCTACTTTTCTACCTACCCACCCAACTAGACCCTATCTATCTAACCCACCCACCAAATTAGAATCTAGCTAACTACCTACCCACCAAACAAACCCTACTTTTCTACCTACCCACCCAGCTAGACCCTATCTATCCATCTACCCATCAACCCAAGTCCAAATCAAACTAACTACCCACCCAACTACTTACCCACCAACCAAACCCTACTTTTCTCCCTACCCCCCCCCAACTAGGCACTTTCTAACTACCCACCCAACTAGATTGAATCCATCTACCTACCAACCCAACTAGGCACTACCTATCTATCTACCCACCCAAACAGACCTATCTAACTACCCAACCACCGAGCAAAACCTACTTTTCTACCTACTCCACACAACTAGACACTAACTACCCACCTACCTAGACACCCGACTAGACCCTACTTATCTACCTACCCACCTAGTCGCTATCGCTATCTACCTACCTGACTAGACCCTACTTATCTACCTCCTCACCAACATAGCCAGCCACCAAAACAGGAAACTAAGGTCCGCGGGCCCTTGGTCCTTTTAATACGGCCCGCCGAAGATCGGTGGCCTCTGAGACAAAAAGTTTGCCCGCCCCTGCCTACATAACTTATCAACCCACCAACCAACACTATCCATCCATCCATCCATAATATAAATGTTATACCTCCATTTCTTATGCCTACTCTCCCCAAAAAGTCTGGATTAGTAGTTCTGAGAACAGGCCACGTGGAATGTGAAATCCCCTAACATGGTGCCAAGGCGAGTATTTGAGAAGACTTGTAAAAAAAAAAAAGCCCCAACGCTTCCTGATAATATCCAAACTAGAGCGTCATGAACAGCGGCGAGTCGGGCCGGCGCTACATCGTCCACACCTGAATAAACACAACCCAGTGCAAATACCGCCATTTATAACCTGGTGTGTGCTGTAGGATCTGAAGAACGAGCTGCTCGTGTTTCATCCTGATACGCGTGTGTTTGTCTTTTCACCTTATTAAACCGTACAGGGGCTGTCTAAAGTGTGGAGTGTTTTATTGGATGTTGAAGCACATGCATTTTGCAAGTTAACAGGCAAAAACACTTTTCCCAGATATTCCATAAAGTATCTTCAAGGCCACAAGCGAGCCCAAGAGCAAACACCACAGCGTCGTCCTGCTGCCTGAAGGTCCGCCACTGAAACTGGTTTCTTAGGTGAACAGAGTGAGTAATTGAGTGGGGAATGCGATGTTTATTGCTCCGGCGAGTTGAGCTACTGCATGGGAATAAACGGAGCGAGGCCGAGAGTAACGAGCGATCATTTTTAGACAGACGGAAATCGAATCCGTCTGGGATTTCGACCACCGACACACGGACGCCCACCCACAGCAATCCAACGCGAAAACCCCCGTGTCAAGGAGTGCGCATAGGAAATATACGACTTAATTCACACCGAGCCAGAAGCACACATGCTGGACAGACAGGAATGATAGATGGCGCCGTTCAAGGCCGGACAAGCAAGTTCATACCAGCACAAAGTGGACAGATCCTTAAATCCTTCATCCACGGTAAAGGAAAGTGTCACATTCCTTAGTGGAAGTGGAAGGTTTTCACCATGTCTTTCACCAGAGAGGTGGTGTAGCCCAGTGGTTAAGGTGTTGGACTCTGGACCGGAAGATCACGGGTTCAAACCCCACCAACACCACTAGTGGGCCCTTGAGCAAGGCCCTTAACCCTCAATTGCTCAGTTTTAAGCGGCCCTGGATAAGGTCTTCTGCCAAATGCCGTAAATGTACACGTAAATGTCAGTTGTAAGACTTTTTATTCCCCTCCGGGACAATTTCAAGACTCGAAATTCAAGACCCAACGACGAACAATAAAATCCGTTTTGCGGTTCGACCCGAGAGCAATCGAAAGCTGATTGGCTGCTGCTGCACGCTGGCTCGTTTGAAGTCATAAAACAGCAACTGGAATAGCGACAGAAAGACCCGAAACACCACAGAAACTGACAAAAGCAATTTCAAGTGCTGAGAGACTTCCATTGGAGGGGGGACTTGATTTTGTCAGTGCTACTTCTAACGATCATTGGAATAATCGTTAGAAGTAGCACTGACTAAATCAAGTCCCCCCCAATTTAAGTTATATTTTAGACGTTTTTGGGAAAGAGAATCGCTTCCTACCACAACGCCGGTCCGAGTCTGCATGGGGAATGACTGAAAATCGGAGGCTCCACCTCTTATTTATGGTACAAGGGGACAATTTAGAAGTCCAGAAGGGAAAGTCCAGTGTTTGGTGGAAACAAAGACGGCAAAGTCCTTCTGTTCATACGTCCGGTTTAAAACACAACGAGGCCTGTGGAGAAAGCGTCAGGAATCTGAGCCCCAAAAACACACACACACACACACACACACACACCACTAACACCATCATGTTAAGCATTAAGAAGGTCCTCTTGTGCCTGGAATCTGCTCACTTGGACCCGACACCTGCCCTCCACATTCTTGACTAAAGAGCTGAAGGTCACATGCGCTAAGTCATAAAGAAAAGCCACAGAGTCCTCAACACCTTTATCTAGGAGGACACAGCAGGTTGAGGACCTTGTTCAGGGGCCCAACAGGTGATGTGTAAGGCAACTGATGTACAAAGTGGCTTAAGGGCCTTTTTGAGGCCTTGGTTCAAGTGAAGGTATCAGACCATTGATTATTATAACCTCTGCAGAGATGAGAGGACACACTAAATCCTTCTGGCTCCATCTGCATTCTTCAGGGTCTCCCCTTGTCCAAATGAGTTTCCAGGCAGGGTTATTCAGGTTTCCTTCCACATCTAAAAGATTATCTGGGATCATTTCTGTGGTTCTCCCCTTGTTAAAGTGAGGAGGGGGGGGGGTTAGAGAGAGTTCCTCAGGTTCTTCCCTTGTCCAGGTTGGTGTTTCCAGCAGGGTTATATAGCCTTGTGTATATATCTTCTGTAGGTTCACACGCCCTCCCGCTCTTGTCCAGGTGGGTTTAATTCTTCAGGTTCTCGCCTTGTCCAGGTGGGGTTTCCAATGGGGTTAGTCAGGTTCTCCCATTGTCCAGGTGGCGTTTCCAATGTTTCAGGTTCATTGTCCATGGGTTTCCAGTTAGTCAGGTTCTCCCATTGTCCAGGTGGCGTTTCCAATGGGGTTAGTCAGGTTCTCCCATTGTCCAGGTGGCGTTTCCAATGGGGTTAGGCAGGTTCTCCCATTGTCCAGGTGGAGGTTGCATTGGGGTTCTTCAGGTTCTCCCATTGTCCAGGTGGGGGTTCCATAGGGGTTCTTCAGGTTCTCCCCTTGTACAGGTGGGGGTTTAATCAGAATGTTTCAGGTTCTGCCTTTCTCCAGGTGAGGGTTTCATTGGGGTACTTCCGGTTCTCCCATTGTCCAGGTCGGGGTTTCATCAGGATATTCCAGGTTCTCCCTTTGTCCAGGTGGCGGTTTAATTGAGGTACTTCCGGTTCTCCCCTTGTCAAGGTGTGGGTTTCTTCAGGATATTCCAGGATCTCCCTTTGTTTAGGTGGGAGTTTCATTGGGGTACTTCCGGTTCTCCCGTTGTCCAGGTCGGGGTTTCATCAGGATATTCCAGGTTCTCCCTTTGTCCAGGTGGTGGTTTAATTGGGGTACTTCCGGTTCTCCCCTTGTCTAGGTGGGGGTTTCATTGAGGTACTTCCGGTTCTCCCCTTGTCCAGGTGCGGGTTTCTTCAGGATATTCCAGGTTCTCCCTTTGTTTAGGTGGGAGTTTCATTGGGATACTACCGGTTCTCCCCTTGTCCAGGTGGGGGTTTCCTCAGGATGTTTCAGGTTCTCCCCTTGTCAAGGTGGGGGTTCCATTGGGGTTCTTCAGGTTCTCCCCTTGCTCAGGTGGGGGTTTCATAAGGATGTTTCAGGTTCTCCATTGTCCAGGTGGGGGTTCCATTGGGGTACTTTCGGTTCTCCCTTTGTCCAGGTGGGGGTTTCATCTGGATATTCCAGGTTCTCCCTTTGTCCAGGTGGGGGTTTCATTGGGGTACTTTCGGTTCTCCTCTTGTTTTCTCTTGGTCTTCCTAGGGTTCCTATTGTAATTGTCCTGCTGTCTGGAAGCTTCGATATATCTTCTCCTGTTCAGACGGGCCTCAGTAATTATCACCTTCCTGTTTATTGCGTTGCATCGTAGAGACAGCTTATTAACTCCAGGGCTCTTCTGGAATCACGCATTTGTCACCTGATATTCAGTCGATTGGTTCCGAGAAGCGAACATCTTGCACTCGGAGCAGAAAACCCACAACCTGCTGCCTTCCAGCTTTCCAGGTCATGCAGATGAAACCCTCTGAGATGAACATACTCTTTGCGCTTTTCTTTTTTCCCCCAGTCTTGGGTCGAACACTTCAGAGAGCCGAGTCCCCACCCTGACGCTTCCCGTCTGAGGAAATACAAAGCTAGTGTTGGCCCTTGTTCTGCTCAATTGCGACTCTTGAAGAGTCAGACTTCCTGTTTGGAAACTCGCTGTGGTTTAGGGGTCATCACACGCGCTTCGTTGACGCCATAACGGCAGAGGGAGTCTTTCAGACGGAGCTAGATCAGGAAGCGAGGACTGCTGAGGTCATTGTGGTACTGCAAGGTGCCAAATGTCATCACCAGAACATGAGTTTTTTTGGGTTAACAAGCCGCTTGAGGTTCAGAGGCACTAATCACCATCTCAGAGGCTTTAATGATGGAAGCTATGGACTGCTGGCTGAGGACTGTCGAGCATCACGGGACGGGTGTGTCCTCACGGTGTGGACCTCGTATTCTTTACCTTCTGGATGGTGAGATCTCTGTGTGAGAACTAGAATATCGTATTACTTTTCCCATATTTTCAGGTCGGGAAGAGATGAGGGCATGTCTTCATGTTACATGTTAAATCTGGAACAAACTGGTTCCAGGTGTGAAAACAATCAGGACCCAGCAAAAGTCGTCTTGTTCCTTTGCTTTAAACAAGTCAGGGCGTTTCATGGTGGAATCCATTTGCTGTAGTGCTTAGTTGTTTAAATGGGCGAATGTAATTGACGTAATTTGTTACCTGTTGGGCCCCTGAGCAAGGCCCTTAACTGCCAAATGTAATAAATGTCACTTGTTTAGCCTTAACCTAATGTGTTATTAAAGGAGTCTGTAATCTAAATGTAATCTTCCACCTGTTGGGCCCCTAAGTAAGGCCCTTAACCAGAGGTGGCGCTCTGAATAAAAGCATCTGCCAAATGCCTTTAATGTAATCCACACCTGTTGGGCCCAAAGAGAAGGCCCTTAGCCAGAGGTGTCGCTCTGAATAAGGGCATCTGTTGTATTTCTTAAATGTATTCCACACCTGTTGGGCCCCTGAGAAGGCCCTTAGCCAGAGGTGCCACTCTAGATAAGGGCGTCTGATGAATGCCCTTAACCTGCTGTGCCATTCTGGATAAGGGGGATCTGCCAAATGTCATAATGTAAATGTAATCTGCCATCTGTTGGGCCCTTGAGCAAGGCCCTTAACCAGGGGTGTCGATCTAAACGAGGGTGGCTGCTGTATGTTTATAAATGTAATCTGCTACAAGTAGGGCCCCGTGAGCAAGGCCCTTAACACCTTGTTTCTCCCTGGATTAAAAACGTTAACAATAGATTGGGCCTTAAAGTCCATCAAATGCCTTAAACATCACCTGTTGGGCCCCTTTGCAAGGCCCTCAACCTGTTGTGTCATCCTGGATAAGAGAGGGGGGGGGGGGGTCTGCCAAATGCCATAATGCAAATGTAATCTGCTAACTGTTGGGCCCTTGAGCAAGGCCCTTAACCAGAGATGTCACTCTAAATGAGGGCGGCTGCTATATATTTAAAAATGTAACCGGATAGGACCTGTGAGCAAGGCACTTAAGCCACTTTGTACATCACTTGTCTTACAGATCACCTGTTGGGCCCCTGAACAAGGCCCTCAACCTGCTGTGTTGTCCTGGATAAGGGGGGGTCGTCTGCCAAATGCCATAATGCAAATATAACCTGATACCTGTTGGGCCCTTGAGCAAGGCCCTTAACCAGAAATGTCACTCTAAATGAGGGCGGCTGCTATATGTTTATAAATGTAACCTGTTGGGCCCCATGAGCAAGGCCCTTAAGCCACTTTGTACATCAGTTGCCTTACACATCACCTGTTGGGCCCCTGAACAAGGCCCTCAACCTGCTGTGTTGTCCTGGATAAGGAGGGAGGGGGTTGCCAAATGCCACGATGTAAATGTAATCTGCTAACTGTTGGGCCCTTGAGCAAGGCCCTTAACCAGAGATGTCGCTCTAAATGAGTACCTGTTATAAATGTAACCTATTGGGCAAGGCCCTTAAGCTACATTGTACATCAGTTGCCTTACACATCACTTGTTGGGCCCCTGTGCAAGGCCCTCAACCTGCGGTGTCATCCTGGATAAGGTTGTCTTGCCAAGTGCCTTAATGTAAATTTCCAAACAACTCTACTCGCCTTGGGAATGTACACAATGTCAAACATGTGACCCAGACAGACAGACAGACAGGCAGACAGACAGGTGTGAGGTCTGTAAATGAAACCAGCAGGAGATAGCGAGACGAGTAATTACGGAATGACGCTCCGAAACATTCGTTCATTCATCTTCTATCGCTATATCCGATCTTCCCTCGAGTCACGGGGAGTCTGTGTCTATCTCAGGTGTCTATGGGCATTAAGGCAGGATACACCCTGGATGGAATACCAACCCATCGCAGGACACACACACACACACACACACACACACACACACACATTCATACACTAGGGACAATTTTCCAAGGTGCCAATCAACCTACCGTGCATGTTTTTGGACCGGGGGAGGAAACCGGAGAACGCGGAGAAAAAACCCCCTGAGACACGGGGAGAACATGCACAAACTCCACACACACACATGACCGAGACGGGAATCGAACCCGGACCCTGGCGGTGCGAGGCGAACGTGATAACCACTAAACCACCGTGCCCCGATCGGTCGGAAACATCCCGACTGAAATTCCTCTCGGGTGAATCAGGGTGAAGCGCTGAACATGCAGCGAGCATCTGGAGAGGCTTCGTGACTACAAGGAGCTCGTATAAAGAGATCCTCCATAAAGCCCTGAGAGCAGAAAAACATCGGTCCAGGTGCTGGCATTTTTCCCTCCTCCCAATGTTCAGGAAGTGCAGAAATCTGCCGTGAACTTATATCCTGCTATTGTTATTTGTGCGCTGTACACAAAAGAAAAAAGGGACAGGAGATGGAGGAACCTAGCGAGAGGGAAGTCCTGCTGCTATTGTGCTGCGCTCTGGACAAACAAAAACAGCGAGGATGAAGAGCGTGAGCCTGAGACGGACGAGTGAACGGGACGGACGGGAGAAGATTCCCAAGACGGAGATCTGGAAAGTGTTTGGGAACGACGACAACACGGACACTTCTGGGGACCCTGATAGAAGTGTGAGTGTGTGTGTGTGTGTGTGTGTGTGTGTGTGTGTGTGTGTGTATATGGCTGCAGGATTTTCACTTTAGTGTCCCTTAAAATGGTCTCATAGGAGTCATTATCACTATCACACACCACACACACACACACACACACACACACACACACACACACACACACACACACACACACACACACACACACACACACACACACACGCAGCTAAGAAGCCTGACATTCCATAACAGTAATAAACTGTGTATCTATGCGGGGGGGAGGGGGGAAGGGGGTATTAATTTAGATGTTACAGCTTAAATATAAAATAAACAAACAAACAAACAAACAAATAAATAAATAAAGCCTTAATTGGCTTTGAACAGAAACGAAAAAATAAGTGAGAAATGTTTGTAACT
Organism: Kryptopterus vitreolus; assembly: GCA_030449085.1. Taxonomy (NCBI): domain Eukaryota; kingdom Metazoa; phylum Chordata; class Actinopteri; order Siluriformes; family Siluridae; genus Kryptopterus; species Kryptopterus vitreolus. Next base: position 31,841,558 of record JACRUU010000007.1, on the reverse strand, counting down.
CCTATTTTGTTTTATAATTGTAGCTAAAAACAGGAAAAAAAAAAAAAAAAACAGAATTTTATATTTAAAATCTACAAATTATGTATTTAAAATAAATAAATAAAAATAAACAAATAAATAAATGACACGGCCAGGCCGAGTGCTGCAAACAAACAAACAAAGTTAAAACAAAAAGAAAAGCAAAAATTAAACAGCTTTAATTATAGATGCAGAACTGAGTGCGTAAGTTTGTACACCCCCCCCCCCCCATTTTATGGTGTATAATTAAATAAATAAATTATAGAAAAGGGGGGGGGGTAGGGGGGGGGAAGGGAAAAGTGGCGTACAGTTCAAGTTCAACAAATAAAGCAAAGCAAAAAAAAAAAAAATGCAAATAGCTGCTTTAAACGAAAAGGCAAAGACCTTTAGAAAGACCTCGTCGTAAAATCTGTCGTCTGATTGGTCAGAAGATGCTGAATCGCTTTGTATTTTTCAAATCCCATGTTTACACGTTTGGAGCGATCAACATCTATTTTTTTTTTGCCTTTATATACAATTTAACAAAGAAATATTAAAAAGTATTGTGTTTTCCTCTACAGGAAACGTCTCAAAATATATAAACAGTTTATTTATCATCAAATGCAACTATAAACGGATAAAAATATTTCCGTTTAAAAATAAATAAATACAAATTTGTGTGGCGGGATAATATTTCTCGACGTTACAGGAAAATCCACAACCTTGGGAGTGTTTACGCCTGCAGGCAGGACGGTGTCGGCTTTAATTTGTCTGTTTTGTTTAAAGGGTACGCAAACTTTTGCACAGGCGATCATAAACTTCTCAGGGCCGGAATGAATAGGAGTCTGGGCTGCATTTCCCTTTAGGATTCCACCAGCTCTGAACATCTACCAGGGGCTTCCTTACACACACACACACACACACACACACACACAGCAGTACCTTACCGACTCGTCTTTCCTCCCGACCACAGAGAACCACATACTGACAAAACTCCACTTCTGGTTGTTAAATCCGAAACCTAACACCTTTCCCAGGTGATCCGATCCGAGGAATCCGATCTCTACATTCCCAAGTCGAACCCGCTTCCAGGAGCACCGAATAAACAAATCCGTCTCGGTGCACGAGTGAGCCCGAGTCAACTTTTTGTGCTGCTCTACACACACCGGGACAAACCTATCATTACTCCACCTCTCTGCTCCTCCCTCCCTCATTCTCTCGTTCCCTCCCTCCCTCCCTCCCTCCTCCCTCCCTCAGCTTCAAAATAGAAGTTAGAAAAACACTTCGGGCTAGCCTCCAACCTTGCGCCTGGACTTGCCGTGTTCTATTCTTTCGGCCTCTGGATCTCCTTCTCGAGACCACATCTGGAGACGAGATGTTCCTTCAAGACCATCAGGAGAAGCAGCCATTACAGCTCGTTATCGATTTAATCCGAGCTTGCGTCGATGGTTTGACACAACGAGCTTCCGCAGTTCTCGATTCTCCCGCCCCGCATTGCACTCGCGAAATACGACACGGCGCCGCTCTGACCAATCCCAAGAGCTCGTTTTCCGAGAGGGGGCGGGGTTTCATCAGTCGTATGGAAACGGTTCAGGTTTGTAACTTCCGACGTTCAACAAACCAAAACCCTGCTGTAACATTGATCTAACGTTTGTGGCGACTAAAGTAACCAGTTCATTCCAGCACCTCAAACACAACCACGGTGTTGAATGTGGAGGTGTGTGTGTGTGTGTGTGTGTGTGTGTGTGTGTGTGTGTGTGTGTGTTTGTGGAATAAACATGTAAACCCCAAAACACCCACTACAAACAGGCACCAATATAGCGCACACATTTTCCCCACATTGTATCCAAAATCGAAAATTGTCCCAAAAAATGTGAGACGCGTCGCTGAGCACTAAACTGCTAATTAATCAATCAGTCAATCAATTAATCAATTAAACAATTAATTAATCAATTAAGTAGTTAATTAAATAAATAATTAATTAACCAATATATCAATTAAACAATTAATAAATTAACTAATTAATTAAATAATTAATTAAATAAACAATAAATTAATCGATTAAACAATTAATTAATTAATCAATTAGTTAAGTAATTAATTAATTAAAAGTGTTTATAAAGGATGAATAACCAGAGGAATATTTATGGAAGAAGTCTCCAATCGACCAGGGTCACTGATCTGAAGCTTCTACAGCTGCTGTAACGCAAGTGATAACAGGAACCTGTTTTCGCAAATCAGTAAAAAAGAAAAAACAAAAGAAAGTACCGCACCTCGGTAACAAATAAAAGAGTAAATAAAAGAGTAAATAAAAGAGTAAATAAAAGAGTAAATAAAATAAAAACACACCAAGGCACAATAATAATCTACGACGTGTCCGACATCACCGGTTCGATAACAACGATTAAAGGCTTTTGTGGCAGACTTGATGAGATTTGAACCCATGACCATCCGATTTACATTCACGGCATTTTGATGCCATGCCGTGCAGATTAGAACGTCTAATCTAACATCTAATCTCACATCCAACCTAACATCAAACCTAAAAAAAAACAAACCTAACAACTAATCTCAAATCCAATCTAACATCAAACCAAACAACAACCCTAACATCCAATCTAACATCAAACATAACATAAAACTAATATCAAACCTAACATCCAATCTAAATCCAACCTAAAAACCTAACTACTAACCCTAAGTCAAATCTAACATCAAACCAAACAACAACCCTAACATCCAATCTAACATAAAACCTAACATCAAACATTAAATAAAACTAATATCAGACCTAACATCCAATCTAACATCCAATCTAAAATCAAACAACATAAAAATAATTGCAAACCTAACATTAAACATTAAATAAAACTAATATCAGACCTAACATCCAATCTAACATCCAATTTAAAATCAAACAACATAAAACTAATTGCAAACCTAACATCAAACATAAAATAGAACTAATATCAAACCTAACATCCAATCTAACATCAAACAACACAAAACTATTATCAAACCTAACATCCAATCTAACATCCAATCTAACATCAAACAACATAAAACTAATATCAAACCTAACATCCAATCTAACATCCAACTTAAAATCAAACAACATAAAACTAATTGCAAACCTAACATCAAACATAAAATAAAACTAATATAAGACCTAACATCCAATCTAACATCCAATCTAACATCAAACAACATAAAACTAATATCAAACCTAACATCTAATCTAACATCCAATTTAACATCAAACAACACAAAACTATTATCAAACCTAACATCCAATCTAACATCCAATCTAACATCAAACAACACAAAACTATTATCAAACCTAACATCCAATCTAACATCCAATCTAACATCAAACATCATAAAACTAATATCAAACCTAACATCCAATCTAACATCAAACAACATAAAACTAATATCAAACCTAACATCCAACCTAACATCCAATCTAACATCCAATCTAACATCAAACATAAAACTAATATCAAACCTAACATCCAATCTAACATCCAATCTAACAATCTAACATCAAACAACATAAAACTAATGTCAAACCTAACATCCAATCTAACAGGCAGACGGCCTTATCCAGAGCGACTGAGCCGATGACGGTTGCTCAAGGCCACTCTGGTGGCACCTTGGTGGGATTTGAACCTGCGATCTTCCGGTCCAGAGTCTGTTGCCTGTCGGTCTGTTCGTCGATCTGTCTGACTGCCTGTCTGTCTGTCTGTCGGTTAATCTGTCTGTCTGTCTGTTTATTTATTTATAAAAAGTGATCCATAACTCGACCCCCCCCCCCTCGCCCTTCCCCCCCTCCACTGTGGTTTATTACTCTTTATTATCCCACCATCTAATCTCGCCTTTACTGTTTACAGTTTCCTCATCGGGATGCAAATCCGGTTCCATGCAAAGTGTGTGTACGCTGTGTGTGTTACTGTTGTCAAACACGGGTTCGATTCAAAAGGCGAGTTCATCGCGTGGGATGCACACACACACACACACACACACACACACACACACACACACAACACTCACACACACAACACACACACACACACACAAAGGACAAACTCTCCAAGATAATCAAAAAGGAGTGGAGAGTAGACTAAACACATGATAATACTCTCTCTCTCACACACACACACACACACACACACACACACACACAGGGGAAAATGCTGGATTTAAGTAAAGCACCCCCCCCACACACACACACACACACGCACGCACACACACACACACACACACACACCACACAGCCTTCCGAAACGCTCCGTCGTCCTCGGACTGAGACTTTATAATGTATGTCGTCCAAACACTTGGTGATATTTGGCGATAGGGGTGTTTGTGCTGTGAGCATGGAAACTCCCCGAGGAACACTCTGGAACCAAGTCCTTTACCACGGAGGTCTACGGCGATCCGAGCGCTACTCGATACACGATCGTCGGGAATGTGGGAATCTCCTTACCTTGGCGGCGACGATGCTGAGGCCCATGCCGTTGTGCTTCTTCAACGTCACGGTCACGATCTCGGGTTCTTTCCTCATTGGCTACAAAAAAAAGAGCAGACAGATGGAGGGTTTAGGGCAGGAGCGGGGATGTGACTGGATCTCAGACGCTGTACCAGACTATTTGAGCTGAGGAGGACGAGGAGGAAGAATAGGAGGAGGAGGAGGAGGAGAGGCGGAGAGGAGGCAGGGCGAGGCGAGGCGCAGAGCGGCGGTTTGTTCCTCGGAGCGAGGCCCGACCGCAAGGAGAAACGGCGGCTGCTGGAGCCGAGTCAGGAATGAAAGCCACATGCGTCAGCGCCGCCGAGCGCCAAACTCGCCTTCCACATGGGCCACAGAGAGAGAGAGAGAGAGAGAGAGAGGGAGAGAGAGAGAGAGAGAGAGAGAGAGAGAGAGAGAGAGAGAGAGAGAGAGAGAGAGAGAGAGAGATGAGAGAGAGAGAGAGAGAGAGAGAGAGAGAGAGAGGGTCTCGTAACATGTAGAGGAGAAGCAAAGTGAACGTCTCCTGATGCTTCTTGTTCCCGACTCCAACAAAGAAGTGCTGAAACGATTCAATACGCTTCAATAAAGCAGATCAGCATCAGATCAGTGTGAACAGTTCACACAGAACAGTTCATTCACCTTTTACGGAAATGTGAAAATAGAGCTGCTGTTTCCAGTTCTACAGACAACGACGTATTTATCATGTCGTGTGCTGTTCCTAGGGTTGACTTAAAAGGTGCAATATATACAATATTTTCCACCAAACATCCAATCTAATGTCCAACCTAACATCTAATCTCACATCCAACCTAACATCTAATCTCACATCCAATCTAACATCTAATCTCACATCCAACCTAGCATCTAATATCACATCTAATTTCACATCCAATATCACATCTAATCTCACATCCAACCTAACATCTAATTTAATGTCTAATCTCACATCCAACATCACGTACAACCTAACATCTAATCTCACATCCAACCTAACATCTAATCTCACATCCAATCTAACATCTAATCTCACATCCAATCTAACATCTAATCTCACATCCAACCTAGCATCTAATATCACATCTAATTTCACATCCAATATCACATCTAATCTCACATCCAACCTAACATCTAATTTAATCAAAGTCTAATCTCAACATCCAACATCACATCACAACCTAACATCTAATCTCACATCCAACCTAACATCTAATCTCACATCCAATCTAACATCTAATCTCACATCCAACCTAGCATCTAATATCACATCTAATTTCACATCTAATCTCACATCCAACCTAACATCTAATTTAATGTCTAATCTCACATCCAACATCACGTACAACCTAACATCTAATCTCACATCCAACCCAACATCTAATCTCACATCCAACCCAACATCTAATCTCACATCCAATCTAACATCTAATCTCACATCCAACCTAGCATCTAATATCACATCTAATTTCACATCCAATATCACATCTAATCTCACATCCAACCTAACATCTAATATCACATCCAATCTAGCATCTAATCTCACATCGAATCTCACATCCAATATCACATCTAATCTCACATCCAACCTAGCATCTAATATCACATCCAATATCACATCTAATATCACATCTAATCTCACATCCAACCTAACATCTAATCTCACATCCAACCTAACATCTAATTTAATGTCTAATCTCACATCGAATCTCACATCCAATATCACATCTAATCTCACATCCAACCTAATCTCACATCCAACCTAGCATCTAATATCACATCCAATATCACATCTAATCTCACATCCAACCTAACATCTAATCTCAATCATCTAATATCACATCCAACATCTAACATCTAATCTCACATCACATCCAATCTAACATCTAATCTAACATCTAATCAATCTAACATCTAACATCTAATCTCACATCCAACCTAACATCTAATATCACATCCAATCTAGCATCTAATATCACATCCAACCTAACATCTAATATCACATCCAATCTAGCATCTAATATCACATCCAACCTAACATCCAATATCACATCTAATCTCACATCCAACCTAACATCTAATCTCACATCCGACCTAACATCTAATCTCACATCCAATAGCATCTAATCACATCTAATCACATAACACATCTAATCAATCTAACATCTAATCTAATCTAATCTAATCTAACATCTAATCTAACATCCAATCTAACATAACAATCACAAAATCTAATCTAACATCCAATCTAACATCTAATCTCACATCCAACCTAACATCTAATTTAATGTCTAATCTCACATCCAACATCACGTACAACCTAACATCTAATCTCACATCCAACCTAACATCTAATCTCACATCCAATCTCACATCTAATCTCACATCCAACCTAACATCTAATATCACATCTAATTTCACATCCAATATCACATCTAATCTCACATCCAACCTAACATCTAATCTCACATCCAACCTAACATCTAATCTCACATCCAACCTAACATCTAATCTCACATCCAATCTAACATCTAATCTCAATCATCCAACCTAACATCTAACACATCCAATAATCTAACATCCAATCCTCAACCTAACATCTAAAACGCATCTAATATCACCTCACATCCAACCCAACCTAAAATCATCTAATCTAACATCCAATCCTAACATCTAATCTCACATCCAACCTAACATCTAATATCACATCTAATTTCACATCCAATATCACATCTAATCTCACATCCAACCTAACATCTAATCTCACATCCAACCTAACATCTAATTTAATGTCTAATCTCACATCCAACCCAACATCTAATCTAATGTCTAATCTCACATCTAATCTCACATCCGTCCGAACATCTAATCTCACATCCAACCAAACATCTAATCTCACATCTAACCTAACATCAAACATAAAAGACCTAACTAACCTCAAGTCCAATCTAACATCAAACCAAACATCAACCCCAACATGTTCAATGTAACAACAAAACAAACAAACCCAACAATCAATATAACATCAAACTATATAAAACCTAACATCAAACATAACATCAAACTAATATCAAACCTAACATCCAATCTAACATCAAACTAATATAAAACACAACATCTAATCTCATGTCCAACCTAACATCAAACCAAAGCTCTAATCTACTGGAAACCTAATGTTCAACCTAATGTCCAATCTAATGACCAACATCACATCAAACCTAACATCTAATCTAATGTCCAGTCCAACATTAAACCTGACATCTAAACTAATGTCCAATCTAACATCTAACCTGACATGCAACTTCAAATCAAACCTAACATCTAATCTAATATCCAACCTAATAACCAACCTAATGTCAAATTTACAGAGACTGATAGATGAACCTTCAACCCCAACATCCAATCTAAGATCAACCCTAACATCCAATCTAATATCAAACCAAACATCAAACCTAACATCTAATCTAGGTGTGTGTGTGTGTGTGTGTGTAAATCACACCTAACATCTAATCTAACATCCAACCTAATTTCCAATTTACAGAGACTGATAGATGAACCTTCAACCCCAACATCCAATCTAAGATCAACCCTAACATCCAATCTAATATCAAACCAAACATCAAACCTAACATCCAATCTAACATCAAACCAAACATCAACCTTAACATCTAATCTAGGTGTGTGTGTGTGTGTGTGTGTGTGTGTAAATCAAACCTAACATCTAATCTAACATCCAACCAAATAACCAACCTAATTTCCAATTTACAGAGACTGATAGATGAACAGGCAAAGTGACAGATTGTTAAACAGACAGCTAAAAGGTGGCGAGAGTGAGAGATAATATGAGAGAGACAGTGTGTGTGTGTGTGTGTGTGTGTGTGTGAGTGTGTGTGAGTGTGTGTGTGTGTGTGTGTGCAGTGTGTGTGTGTGTGTGTGTTGAGTGAGTGTGTGAGGAAAGCAGTGATAGGAGCTCAAACACAGCATTACTGAGCTCAATAAGTCGTTGTCTGAGACAAGGGCCGGGGTGAGGTGTAGTTGAGGCTGACGGTGAGGGTGAGGACGAGGGCGGGGTGGGGTGGGGGGTCTGTCTGGCACATGGCTCGGCCCGGCGTGTGTTTGGGAACGGTGAGTGGAAACCACTGGGGGGGGGGGGGGGGGGGGGGGGGGGGGGGCCCAGGTGGGGGGGGGGGGGGGCAATGGGGGGGGGGGGGGGGGGGAGGGGCAATTACAGGGGAAGCGGTGCGATTCAGGGGGCTTTTGTGTGATTAGTGTGAGCAGAAGGCTATGATTTCCAGCGCTCTGGTCACTAATTAGGCGCAGTGGTGGGAGCGTTGTTGACTGTAATCTAACACACTGAGGTGGGTCTCTGGAACTTCCACAACCCCCGAGACGTGTCGGATCGCAAGAAGATCGGACCGGATATCTAATCACGAACGCGTGGAAGGAGACGCGTGGTACAGAACTCGGCACTGGGATTGTTTACTCTGTCTAGATATCATATAGTAGATATCACATATCAGGTTTCTACCAGCGTGTGTGTGTGTGTGTGTGTGTGTGTGTGTGTGTGTGTGTGTGTAGCGCATCAGGCCATGTGACCCACCAGGTCGGAGTTTTCCGCGGAGAAGTGACTATCGCAGTCGGCTCCTTCGAAGTATTTTCCACCAAAAATCCAATCTAACGTCCAACCTAACATCTAATCTAACATCCAACCTTACATCTAATATCACATCCAATCTAGCATCTAATATCACATCACAACCTAACATCTAACCTATCACATCTAATCCTAACATCAACTAACATCCATCTAATATCACATCTAATCTAACCTAGCATCTAATCTCACATCCAACCTAGCATCTAATATCACATCCAATCTAGCATCTAATATCACATCCAACCTAACATCTAATATCACATCCAATCTAGCATCTAATATCACATCCAATCCACCTAATCTAGCATCTAATATCACATCCAACCTAACATCTAATCTCACATCCAACCTAACATCTAATATCACATCCAATCTAGCATCTAATATCACAACCTAACATCTAATATCACATCTACACATCCAACTTTACATTTAATATCACATCTAATATCACATCGAACCTAACATCTAATCTCGCATCCAACCTAGCATCTAATATATCACATCCAACCTAGCATCTAATATCACATCCAACCTAGCATCTAATATCACATCCAATCTAGCATCTAATATCACATCCAACCTAACATCTAATATCACATCTAATCTCACATCCAACTTTACATTTAATATCACATCTAATATCACATCGAACAACATCTAATCTCTAATATCACATCGCATCCACATCTAATCTATATCTAACCTAACATCTAATATCACATCCAATCTAGCATCTAATATCACATCCAACCTAACATCTAATATCACATCCAATCTAGCATCTAATATCACATCCAACCTAACATCTAATATCACATCCAATCTAGCATCTATTATCACATCCAACCTAACATCTAATATCACATCTAATCTCACATCCAACTTTACATTTAATATCACATCTAATATCACATCGAACCTAACATCTAATCTCGCATCCAACCTAGCATCATATATCACATAACCTAGCATCAATATCATCCAACCTAATCTAATATCACATCCTCATCATTTAATATCATCTAATATCACATCGCATCTAATATATCACATCCAATCCTAGCATCTAATTATCACATCCAACCTAACATCTAATCCAACATCTAATATCACATCCAACCTAACATCTAATCTCACATACAACCTAACATCTAACATCAAACCTTCAACCCCAACATCCAATCTAAGATCAAACATAACATCTAATCGAACATCAATCCTAAAATCAAACGTAACATCAAACCCTAACATCCAATCTAAAATCAAACCAAACAGCAACCCTAACATCCGATCTAAAATCAAACCAAACATCAACCCTAACATCCGATCTAAAATCAAACGTAACATCAAACCCTAACATCCAATCTAAAATCAAACCAAACATCAACCCTAACATCCAATCTAGGTGTGTGTGTGTGTGTGTGTGTATCATGTCATGTGACCCACCAGGTCGGAGTTTTCCGCGGAGAAGTGACTATCACAGTCGGCTCCTTCGAAGTAGACGGTCCAGGTTCCGGGAGAGCGAGGATGAGGAGTCAGGCGGCAAAAACCTGGCAAAAGTTCACACACACTTTAATGCACACCCAGAACCTCCTCACACACACACACACACACACACACACACACACACACACACACACACACACACACACACACACACACACACACACACCCACTCCCCCCACTCCCTCGCTTATCAGTGTTCGTTTTTGATCCGAGACAAACAGTTCAGTCTGTGTGAGAACGTAACCGTCCACATTCCTCCACTCTCACATCAGCGTTAGATAAATAAACCACACACACACACACACACACACACACACACACACACACACACACACACCTCTCTGACACAGCGGCTCCAGGAACTCCTGGAAGCCGTTGGGAATGTTTCGGACCACGTCGCACGAGTAGCCGTCCTCCGGCAGCAGGAAGGGGAGCTGTAGGTCGGGATCCTCCTCCAGCTGAACCTCTCGACCGTCGCTGCGAGCCAATTCGTCCGCCGTGTTCTCCGCCACCGCCACCACGTGATCAATCAACTCCTGTGTGTGTGTGTGTCAAGCAAAACACTCAGTTACCATCACATCATCATACATCAGATAGACAGACAGACAGACAGATAGATAAAATTAATAGTTGGGTGCGTGTATGAATGGATGGATGGATAGATAGAATTAATTTTGTGGATGGATTGATAGATAGAATGATAGACAGACACACATATACAGGCAGACAAGATTAATGGGTGGGTGGATGGATGATAGAGACTAGATAGATAGATAGATAGATAGATAGATAGATAGATAGATAGATAGATAGATAGATAGATAGATAGATAGATAGATAGATAGATAGATAGATAGATAGATAGATAGATAGATAGATAGATAGATAGACAGACAGATAGACAGACAGATACAGATAGATAGACAGACAGACAGACAGACAGACAGACAGACAGACAGACAGACAGACAGACAGACAGACAGACAGATCATATTAATAGGTGGGTGGATGGATGGATGGATAGATAGATAGATAGAATTAATATGTGGATGGTTGATAGATAGAATGATAGACAGACAGATACAGGCAGATGGATGGATGGACAAAATTAATAGGTGGGTGGGTAGATGGCTAGATAGACAGATCAATAGACAGACAAGATTATTAGATAGATAGATAGATGGATGGATGGATGGATGGATGGATGGACAGACAGACATAGTGAGCAAGCAGTAAATAAGTGTTATTCCGATACGGAACGCAGGAGAAATCCCGACTCGGCAGAAGCCCTTATGAGGGTGATATAGCTCCTGTACATGGTCCCGCAGTGGGAGCGGGATACTGGGAGAGTCACTCACTGGGGGGATGTAGGGCTCGTCCGGGGCACAGTGGTAGTTACTCATGAGGGCGTTGAGCTGCAGAGAGTTGAGCTTGAAGCAGGTGTTGTTGATGTTCTGGACGTCCTGCATGGAGTACTTGTCCATGGTGAGGAGAGTCGTTGCCTGGGAAGATCAGAAAGAAGGAGTGAACACTTATGGAATGGGAAGAACAATATGGAGAACAAGATCTACCTTAAATCAAGCTGGTTTTTAACCACTCGATGTTCTCCAGCGTTTGTGGTTCAACCTGGGTGTGTGTGTGTGTGTGTGTGTGTGTGTGTGCACATCTCTATGAATGATGAACATCGTCTGGATCAAAATATATTCCATAAATCCCAATTATAATCCCATATTAATCCTTCAAAACCTTTAAATGTTGAGAAGTTTATTCTGGCCATGAGATTGTTCATCTCCATTCATAACATACAGTGAAGCATGGTGGTGGGGGCTTTTATGTTTTCTGGATGGTTTTTAACAGGATGAACTGGTCTAGAAACAGAACACCAGACATTGTGGGCGACCACACACACACCTCAACACGCTCTCACCACTTTCTGGGAAAAGTTCAGCACGTTTGGAATCAGACCATAATCATAAACCTAAAGGGTTCAACAACCGGAGTTCTCAAAAAGCTCATACTAACACTGACACTTGCCTGCAATGCCAAAACCCTACCAGCAACCATTTACCTGATGCTTCACTGCAATTAGGCTCCTTTTGACCCTCAACCGGTGCAAAGAGACTCCTCCCGACGCCCAACTGCGCAACTGCACCGAGAGGCTTCTTCTGACCTCCAACCGTGCACTCCTCCTGACCCTCAACCGGTGCAAAGAGACTCCTCCCGACACCCAAACCCCTGCACCCAGGCTCCTTCCAACCCTCAACCAGTGTATCAAGCCTCCTCCCGACCCTCAACCGGTGCAAAGAGACTCCTCCCGACCCCCAACCGCTGCACCGAAGCTCCTCCTGACCCTCAACCGGTGCAAAGAGACTCCTCCCGACCCCCAATAGCTGCACCGAGGCTCTTTGACACCTAACCGCTGCACCGAAGCTCCTCCTGACCCTCAAACGGTGCAAAGAGACTCCTCCTGACCTCCAAGTCGCTGCACCGAGGCTCCTCACGACCCTCAACTGGTGCAAAGAGACTCCTCCCAACGCCCAACTGCTGCAGTGCACAGAGGCTTCTTCTGATCCTCAACCGGTGCACAGAGGCTTCTTCTGATCCTCAACCGCTGCACTGAGGCTCTTCCTGACCCTCAACCACTGCACTGAGGCTCTTCCTGACCCTCAACCACTGCACTGAGGCTCTTCCTGACCCTCAACCACTGCACTGAGGCTCTTCCTGACCCTCAACCACTGCACCGATGCTCCTCCAAACGCTTAACTGCTGCACCAAGGCTCCTCCAGACCCCCAACCACTGCAAAGGCACTCGTCCTGACTCGCAACCACTGCACTGACACTCCCTTTACTGCTGCACCGAGGCTCCTTCTGACCCTCAACCGCTGCACGAAGACTCCTTCTGACCCTCAACCGCTGCACCGAGGCTCCTCCCGACCCCCAACCACTGCACCGAGGCTCCTCCCGACCCCCAACCACTGCACCGAGGCTCCTTCCGACCCCCAACCACTGCACCGAGGCTCCTCCCGACCCCCAACCACTGCACAGAGGCTCCTCCCGACGCTCAACCACTGCACCGAGGCTCCTCCCGACCCCCACCCAGAGGCCCTCCCGATCAACCACTGCACCGAGGCTCCTCCCGACAGACACTCCTTCCGACCCCCAACCCTTCCGACCCCCAACCACTGCACCGAGGCTCCTCCCGACCCCCAACCACTGCACGAGGCTCCTCCGTCCCCCAACCACTGCACCGAGGCTCCTCCCGACCCCCAACCACTGCACCGAGGCTCCTTCCGACCCCCAACCACTGCACCGAGGCTCCTCCCGACCCCCAACCACTCCTCCTCCCGACCCAACCACTGCACCGAGGCTCCTCCCGACCCTCAACCACTGCACCGACTCCTTCTGACCGAAACCCACTGCACCGAGGCTCCTTTCCCGACCCTCCTGACCCATTTCAAATTAAAGCAAACCGCTGCACCTGAGGCTCACAAGACCCTACAGCGGATAGTGAGGACAGCTGAAAAGACCATCGGAGTGTCTCTCCCCTCTGTCACGGACATTTACAACACACACTGCATCCGCAAAGCTACTAGCATTGTGGACGACATCACACACCCCTCACACACACTCTTTACACTATTGCCATCAGGGAAGAGGTTCCGAAGCATTCGGGCTCTCACAAGCAGATTATGCAATAGTTTTTTCCCTCAAGCCATCAGATTTCTCAACACATAGAACTGGAACTGGACTCACACACACACACACACACACACACACACACACACACACACACACACTCACACACACACACACACACATCCACTGCTCTAATTATTTATCTACCTCATTACTGTCCTTTACATGTGTATTATATATACTGCTCTCACTGACAGTGTTACTGTTTACATGCACATTTTGCACATTCACTTTTTATCACCGCGGCTCTAATTGTTCCTTTGCACACTCGCCAAACTGGAACACTTTGGAATACTTTGCACTGGGTTGTTGTTGTTGTGTTTTTTGTTTTTTATTATATTGTGTTAGTTGTTTATTGTGCACTGTCTTGTGTTGTGAACACACTCTAGTTCTGTCTTTGCGCTGTTTGCACCAGGTTGCACACGATGCACTTTATGTAGCTAGGACAAACTTAGTCTCGTCCTCAGCATTGTGTTGTTGTGTTTGTGTTATGTGTTGTTTTGTGTAGCAGCACCGGGGTCCTGGAGAAACCTTGTCTCATTTCACTGTGTACTGCGTCAGCTACATGTGGTTGAAATGACAATAAAAAACCTCTTGACTTGAAGCCACTTTCACTCACTTATATTTATGAATCTGCAAAAATGCAACGTGTATAAATGAAATGCAAGTGTGTTCGAGTTCAAAACCTTGAATCGGGAAACTGTTGCATACCAACCATGAGGATTATAAACTATTTGGCCAAAAAAATACCCGCATCCAGATGTGGATGATAAAAATAAGCCACAAAAATGCTGATCTCTGAGAGTGGGCACTTTCCTGAGGTGTTATTAGAGTGCTAATATGAATATCTTTGGTTACACTGTGTGTGTGTGTGTGTGTGTGTGTGTGTGTGTGTGTGTGTACCTGCACTATACGGCTGAGGTGGCAATCCGCGGCGAGCTCCAGGCCCTGTTTCTCGGCCCAGGCTTCGATGTGGCTGAGCTGCTGCCGCAGGATGGCGCCCCAGTAATGCGAGCACAGGCCCGAGTCGGATTCCGTCACCAACTTGTTAAACAGCCACATGTTGATGAAGTGGAAGAGCTGAGAGAACAGCTGGATGGTGAGGGCCGCGTTCACACGGCATCGCCGCAGCAGCGACATGGCGCCCGTCAGCGTGTGCAGGACGTCCTCTGTGGGGCGGGAAGCCAGGAGATACCGGTTATAACACCACTAACATTCAGAATAACCACACACACACACACACATATATATATACACACACACACACACACACACACACACAATTCCAGTCCCAATATTTTTGACAATGAACTATTCATTCACTCCTTTCATTTATTTGTTTTAATATTTCGTATAAATTAATTCCTTAATACATTCATATTAAATAATGAATTAATTGAATAATTTCATGATTAATAATAATTGAATATTTTTACACGAATTTAATTGAATAAATGTGAATTTATTCAGATTTAAGAAATAGATCTCATGTATTATAAAATGTCTGATCCTAAAAATGCTAGGAATATAAAAATAATCTAAATCAAAATATTTAATAAAACCAGAAAAAAAATTAATATAATGAAAAAAAAAATAAAATAAAATAGAATTGGTAAAGTATTTAACATTTTTAATTATTAAAAAAACTTTGTAAAATTTAGAAATAATTTTAAATTTTAAATAATTAATTATTATTAATTTAATTATTATCACCTCCTCTGCTGTAGAATGGTTTAAAGAAATGTTTCATGACCTTCTGATCACAATTCTTTGTCTTTCGCACGAAGCCTTTGTTATATCAGTATCAGTGTGTGTGTGTGTGTGTGTGTGTGTGTGTGTGTGTGTGTGTGTGTCTCACCAATCTTGGGTCTCTGTGGGTTTTGTTCTTCCGGATCGTCAAGAAACGCCGGCATGTAGTTGTTGAGATCCGACTGCAGGCAGTGAACCAGATACCTGACGAGGGAAACGAGGCTATAAAACACACGGCCGGGCCAAAAGTTTTGGGACACCCGACTTCCCCACCCACACGTGGTTCTTCACCAACATGCTAACACAAAATTGAAGATTTAAGCACACAATAGTACGGGATGCGTGACGACGACCCTGCGCACAAAGCCAGCGCCATGCAGACGTAGGCTTTATAACAGAGACATAACACCTTCTTTAGAGAGACGAACAGAATAAGAACATACACAAGATTTACAGTCCATGTGCAGATCGACAGCTAGAGTAAAAGACACACAAACATAGACAGGATTGACAGGCAAAGTGATGGAAAGAATATGAACAGATAGATTTACAGAAAAAACAACGCATAAAATATAAAATAGATAGACAGATAGATCGATAGATAGATAGAGAGATATACAGACAGACAGATGACAGACAGAGAATACAAAGAAAATACAGACCGAGACAGACAGGTGGACAAACATTCAGAAAATAGAAACAGAGAGACAGAAAATAGAGAAAGAGACAGAAAATACAGACAAACATTCAGAAAAGAGAAAGAGAGAGACAGAAAATAGATAGAGAGAAAATAGAGAAAGAGAAATAGAAAATAGAAAGAGAGACACACTCAGATAGGAGAAAGAGACAGGTAGAAAATAGAGACAGACAGAAAAGAGAGAGAGACAGAAAATGGAGACAGACAGAAAGACAGAGAGACAGACAGAAAGACACAGAGAGAGACTGACAGAGACAGAGAGAGAGACAGGCAGAGACAGACAGAGAGACCGACAGAGAGAGAGAGCGAGACCGACAGAGAGAGAGAGAGTGAGACCGACAGAGAGAGAGAGAGAGAGAGAGTGAGACCGACAGAGAGAGAGAGAGAGAGAGAGAGAGAGAGACCGACAGAGAGAGAGCGAGACCGACAGAGAGAGAGCGAGCGAGACCGACAGAGACAGAGAAGACAGACAGGCAGTGAGAGACAGGCAGAGAGAGAGACAGAAAGAAAGAGACCGACAGAGAGACAGGCAGAGAGAGAGGCAGGCAGAGAGAGAGAGACAGAGAGAGAGACAGGCAGACCGAGAGAGACAGAGAGAGAGAGCGAGACCGACAGACAGAAAGAGAGCGAGACAGACGACAGAGGCAGAAAGAGAGCGAGACCGACAGAGGCAGAAAGAGAGCGAGAGAGAGAGAGAGAGAGAGAGAGAGAGAGAGAGAGAGAGAGAGAGAGACAGAGCGAGAGACCGGCAGAGAGACAGCAGTGTGTTATGTGTTAAGTGTTCACTCCATGGTCATTTCCTGCTCTTGTAAAGCGGTGTGTAAATTCTCCGCCACTCACTTGAAGGCCATCTGGACGAGGTGCGCGAGGACGTCCTGGGCGTCCAGCGTGACGCGGCTCAGGTCTTTGTCCTGCTTGATGAAGTTGAGCAGCTCGGAGGCGTTGGCCATCCAGAAGGCCAGAGCGCCGGCGATGTTCTTCTGCTTCTGTAGGAGAGACGACGGAGCGTTACACGCCGAGCAGCAGGTGCGGAGTGAGCAGGGCCAGGAGAGGGCGCTCTCACAGCCACAACAAGCAGCAGCAGTCCCAGGACAGACTCGAGCCCCGGTCTGACCCACACACACACTCGCTCCCTCACAACCAGACACCGCACGGGCCGCGCCCATCTGCCCACACTGCAGAACCTCCTCCATAAAACCTCGGGGATATGGGGCGGCTTTTTGGGTGTCTTTTCCCACTGCACAACGTACCAGAACCTTCTCGCCTCCTATTGGCTGATTTTAGACACGTATCTGTATGTGTGCATCAGATATAATGTGTGCATACACACATTTTATATATATATATATATATATATATATATATATGGAAACTGTTAATTTGTTAATATTTGAATTAAACAAGAGTATAATTTATATATAATACATTTTTTAATGTAATAATAATTTATATTATATTTATTATTTTTCATTCATTCATCTTCTAGCGCTTTATCCGATCTTCCCTCGGGTCACGGGGAGTCTGTGTCTATCTCAGGCGTCTATGGGCATTAAGGCAGGATACACCCTGGATGGAATGCCAACCCATCACAGGACACACACACACACACACACACACACACACACATTCATACACTAGGGACAATTTTCCAAGGTGCCAATCAACCTACCGTGCATGTTTTTGGACCGGGAGGAGGAAACCGGAGAACCCGGAGAAAAACCCCCTGAGGCACGGGGAGAAACATGCACAAACTCCACACACACATGGCCGAGACGGGGGAATCGAACCCGGACCCTGGCAGGTGTGAGGCGAACGTGATAACCACTAAACCACCGTGGCCCGTTTATTAATAATAATAATAAATATATCATTGATATAAATAGAGTGAATTAACAGTACAGTAATGTAAAAATTTATACAGTGTATGTGTGTACCAATACACACAGCAAAAAAAACTCTCAAACGCTAAAGAAATAAATAAAACTGATGAAAAAAATTGCTAGAAATTAATGGTTGTAATTTTGTTGATGTTTATTTTTTTTATGAAGAAAATTTGTCAATAAAATGTATATATAATAATAAACAACAACAACAAAAAAATTATTTGTTTTTTATTTTGTTTGTCTGGCGGGGCAGCAACTACTAAATATACTAAATATATATATAGATATATCCATATATATATATATATATATATATATATATATATATATATAGATATATATATAGTATATATATATATATATATATAGTATATATATGTGTGTATGTGTATATATATGTATATATATATATATATATATATATATATATATATATATATATGTATGTGTTATATATTATATATATTATATATATATATATCTATATATATATATAATTATTAGATATATATTATAAAAATAAAATATAAGACTTTTTAGTATCCGTCAACAAAAAAAAAAAACACGCCGTAGTTACGAAACAAACACGCCGTTTACGGGAAAATCGGTAAAACGTTCGCTAAAAGTTTGTTACGATGTGACGGTTCATGTTTCGATTTTCATGCTGTTGTAAAATTGTTGGTAAACAAATTGACACTGGTTTCATGTGCAGTGTGAAAACAAACAAAAACACACCGCGCGACACACACTCTGACACAATGAGGCGGTTTACGGAGCAGTGTCTGGTTGCTATGGAGTTCTGAGGTCCCCAGTACACAGCGAGGGATACACACGGCCCACACACACACACACACACCACTTGCTGAACTGGAACTGGAACCTTGGTGTATACCGTACACGCAAACATACACTCTTCCGCGCTCATGTTTCCCCTCTGACGGCGACGCCCCAAACCCCGCCTCCCGCCCCGCCCCCTCCCTCCCTCCCATTCTGGTTTCAGCCACAGAATGCATTCAGAGAAATGAGAACATTAACCACAGACAACGAAAACAATTATTTCCAAAAAAAAAAAAAAGGAGGAAAAGAAAAATAAAATTAATAAAAAAGCAACAGAACGCGGGTTTCGTCTCGCATCCACACTGAAGTGCAGGAAGCAGAAGGTAACATGGAGATGCCAGAATTAAAAAAATGCTGCCACAAGTCAGAGATCGGAGGTTTAGTATCACATGGTCCTTGATGGAAAAAGGGGTTACGCTCGGGTTTAATATGTATTATTATTATTATTCATGTTCGTTTGGAGAGGGGGGGGGTTTATTTGGTGTTTAGTGTGTCCGGCTGCTGACGGAGGGATTATTGGCAGTTTTTTCATTAAGAAGGGGAAGGAGGGATGGAGGGAGGGAAGGGGCAGAGGCATGTAAGACTAAGCCAAGCTAACTGAAGAGTGGGAAAGAAAGAGGGATGAGGAGAGAAAGACAGAGAGATAGACAGCTCTCCCTGGCAGTACAGTCTCCTACCTGGTCACCGTCAGGAATCTCCTGTAGAGAGAGGAGGAGTGGGAAGAGGGGGAACAAACATCCGACAGGACAGAGAGAGAGACTGTCAACACACGGCCATGGCATGGACAGAGATATCACAGGCATGTACACACACACAAACAAACAAACGCACATAATGCCTTCCTGTACAATCCCATTATAAGGTTCCACCAGATCGTCCACTTTATCGCATGTGAAGTAGTGTTGCACGATATATCGGTACTACAAAGGTATCGCGATACTTTAAAAAAAAACAACAATACGATTGTTTATTTTTTTAGTATTTTAAAGAAAAAAAAAGACGTAGTTCCGAGTGTCGGATTATAGGTGTGCGTGCCGATACACAAGCCCCGCCCTCCAAACCCCGCCCTCTCGGATCAACACCGACATTATTAAATTGTTAAATTGTATTTGTTTTTTTTTATATTTATTTTCTTTAGCAGACAGCAAACACAGGGTGTTTACTAATAAATAAGAACAAAGGCTACTTTGTTTATTATTCAATTTGGGCCTGCTTTAGTATCGAGTCGATATTGGTATCATGATATTTAATCTAGGTATCGTATCAGTCCACATTTCTTGTATTGTGACGACGGTAATCCTGTGTGAAACTACGGCGGAATTGTGTGCAAAAACAAACAAACAAACAAACAAACAAACAAACAAAACAAAAGTCAGTATAAGTTTGAATCCTGTTTGCATCAGCACGGGGTCACCTACGACTCCGGCGTCTGAGCGGCCGAGTAAATAAACCGGCGTTTTACTAGTCGGCGTTGGTGAAGGGTGTAAAGATAAAAACGAGGCGATAAGACGAACACACACACACACACACACACACACACACACACACACACACACACACACACCACAACAAGGTCACATAAGAAAAGAGAGCCATGATTGGAACTGTGATGTCGGCCATGCCTTAAACACTACACCTACAAGAGCTGCTACGACAAACTACCGTCAATAATCACGCTACAACTGCCAGTTTAGCACCGTCACACACTCGGGGAGGCGGGGCTTAATGCGATGATTATATTTACGTTTATTACGAGTGCGTGATGATGCTAAAACGGCTCGTTAGCTACTTCGGAGGGGGGGGGGGGGTTGGGGGGGGGGGGTGTGGTGCGGGCGAGAACTCACCTGGATCACTCCTTCCATCATGCTCACCATCTTGTTGACGATGGCGATGACTTTGTGCGTGCGCTCCGAGGCGCTGATGTCGGGCCGGTAGTGGCTGGAGAGCACGAAGCGGCAGGTCATGTACAGGACGTACGTCGGGGACAGCTTGAAGTGAACGGTGGAGCTGTTGGTGTAGTTGATGATGGCCGACAGGAAGGCATCTTCAGCTGAAGGAAGGAATAATGAGGGTAAGGAAGAGATTAACACTACAGGTGGTGAAGGACTGACATTGGGTTTCACAATGAAACGGTTATACACGGTTATAACCATTATACAGACGTTATACACTGTTGTGTCTCCAGCTCGGCCTCTGCCATGTTAATCTATATTCTACTTATTTTATATACTTATTATATATTAATAATAATATATATTATATGCTTATAGTTGCTATATTATATATATATATATATATATATATATATATATATATATATATATTCATACACTATATTTACTAAATCATTTTATATAAATACATCATTTTTAAAGCTGCAAGAATGAACAAATTAAATTCCAGCTTGTATCTGAATCTGAATTTTTTTTAAATCAATGCATTACATTGATAATGGTTATGCTGATGCACTCCGGCAATTCAGTGAACCTTACTCTTTATTAATGCATATACGATTAGGGTGTGTATAAATGTGTGGGTGTCAAATGTCTTCATTAATTGGGTTTGAAATGTCCTCATTAAACTGTGATGTGTTTGAAATGTCCTCATAAATGCGTTTGAAATGTCCTCATTAACTGTGATGTGTTTGAAATGTCCTCATTAACTGTGATTGTTTGAAATGTCCTCATTAATTGATGGTTTGAAATGTCTTTAACTGATGTGTTTGAATGTCCTCATAAATGCCTCATTAACTGTTTGAAATGTCCTCATTAACTGTGATGTGTTTGAAATGTCCTCATTAATTGGGCTTGAAATGTCCTCATAAATGCGTGTGAAATGTCTTCATTAATTGTTTGAAATGCCCTCATGAATGTGTTTGAAATGTCGTCATCATAGATGCGTTTGAAATGTCCTCATTAACTGTGATGTGTTTGAAATGTCCTCATTAATGGTGTTTGAAATGTCCTCATTAATGGTGTTTGAAATGTCCTCATTAATGGTGACGTGTTTGAAATGTCCTCATTAATGGTGACGTATTTGAAATGTCCTCATTAATGGTGTTTGAAATGTCCTCATTAATGGTGATGTGTTTGAAATGTCCTCATTAACTGTGATGTGTTTGAAATGTCCTCATTAATGCGTTTGAAATGTCCTCATAATGCATTTGAAATGTCCTCATCAATGTGTTTGAAATGTCCTCATTAGATTATTTTGTGGATCAAAAATACCAAGCCTTTACATGTTCTTTATCTGTAACATTTTTACATGTCTATACTTCTAGCTCAGTTTTTCTGTTTTTCACATCTACAATAAAAACAAACCACATAAAAAATAACATTACACTGCAGGACATAGTCAGGACTTCCACCGAACATTGAAAACACAAATGCGGACACACACACACACACCGTAATAACACAATAACACCGTGTGTGCTATTAGCCAATTAGAGGTCTCATAAAGCAAAAAAAAAAATCTCTAAAAGCTTCATTACTGCCACCTTGTGGCGAATCCGAGAAGTGACAATACACTATATAAGACTACAGGACACCTGTGGTTAATCTGTGGTTCTTTTTCAAACTGTAACCACAAACCATCATGCCAGGAAAATGTACTTTATTATAGCAGCATGGGGACTTGCACTAGAAAATTAACACAAATATTTGACAGTGTATTATAGTGCATTTTTCATGTCCCCAGTTTGCTGGTCTTCTATAAACAGATATAAAGAAGAGGACAGACCTGGCCAATGGTGTGTTTTGGTCTAGTCCACTCTACAGTAATATATTGTACCCCAGTCATGCTTTGCATGGACATTTACATCATTCACCAGGAGATCCCGCAGGATCATTCTCATCGTGTCGTGTAAAATGTAAAGCATGTGAATGTGACACAATCGTTCAGTCACGATCTTCCAGCAGTGAACAGGACGTACAATACTAATGTACATCAAAGTTTTAGGAAGAGTAAACAGGATAAAATGACTATATACATGTGTGTGTGTGTGTGTGTGTGTGTGTGTGTGTGTGTGTGTGTGTATAATAACTGTATATAATATATAATACAGTACATTAAAAAGTGTGTGTTTGTGGTTAGCAGTCTTCCCCCTAGCAAGACTGACACTGTGGTGATTAAAAACCGTGACAACAATACTGCATCTGATACACGCACGCGCACACACACACACACACACACACACACACACACACACACACACACACACACACACACACACACACACACACACACACACACACAGTCAATGTCAGACTTGTAGAATAAAGCCCATGTAACAAACCCCAGTTCAGTAGCAGTGCTGTAATAAGCAGTAGTAGTCGTTCATGTTTACTGCTTTAGTGTGTTGTAGTGGGGCTGCAGCGGGTCAGTTGTAGAGCTGCAGTGGATCTGTGGTGGTGGGGCTGTAGTCGTGCTGTAGTGGTACTGTAGTGGTAGTAATGTAGTGGCGCTGTAGTGGTAGTGCTGTAGTACTGCTGTAGTGGGGCTGTAGTAGTAGTTCTGTAGTACAGCTGTAGTGGTAGTAATGTAGTGGGTCTGCAGTAGTGCTGTAGTGGGGCTGTAGTGGTAGTAATATAGTGGGGCTGTAGTGGTAGTGCTGTAGTACTGCTGTAGGAGTGCTGTAGTACTGCTGTAGTGGTAGTTATGTAGTGGGGCTGTAGTAGTGCTGTAGTGGTATTACTGTAGTAGTGCTGTAGTGGGTCTGTAGTGGTAGTAATGTAGTGGGGCTGTAGTGGTAGTGCTGCAGTAGTGATAATACTGTACTAGTGCTGTAGTGGGTCTGTAGTGGTAGTAATGTAGTGGGGATGTAGTGGTACTGCTGTAGTACTGCTGTAGTGGTAGTAATGTAGTGGGGCTGTAGTGGTAGTAATGTAGTGGGGATGTAGTGGTACTGCTGTAGTGGTAGTAATGTAGTGGGGCTGTAGTAGTGCTGTAGTGGGACTGTAGGGGTACTGTAGTGGTAGTACTGTAGTAGTGCTGTAATATAGTGGGGCTGCATTGGTGGGGCTGTAGTAGTACTGTAGTGGGGCTGTAGTGGTAGTACTGTAGTAGTGCTGTAGTGGGGCTGTAGTGGTGAGGCTGTATTGATGGGGCTGTAGTAGTACTATAGTGGTAGCACTGTAGAGGTAATAATGTAGTATTGCTGTAGTGGGGCTGTAGTGGTAGTACTGTAGTAGTGCTGTAGTGGGGCTGTAGTGGTGAGGTGGGGATGTAGTGGTACTGTAGTAGTAATGTAGTGGGGCTATAGTGGTAGCACTGTAGTGGTAATAATGTAGTATTGCTGTAGTGGGGCTGTAGTGGTGAGGCTGTATTGATGGGGCTGTAGTAGTACTATAGTGGTAGCACTGTAGTGGTAATGTAGTATTGCTGTAGTGGGGCTGTAGTGGTGGCGCTATAGCGGTGCGGCTATAGTGGTGGTGGGGCTGTAGTAGTACTGTAGTGGTAGTAATGTAATAGTGCTGTAGTGGTGCGGCTGTAGTGGCGGTGCGGCTGTATTGGTGTGGTAGTACTGTAGTGGTAGTGCTGCAGTTGTGCTGTAGCAGTACTGTAGTAGTGGGGCTGTAGTAGTACTGTAGTAGTGCGGCTGTATTGGTGTGGTTGTACTGTAGTAGTGGGGCTGTAGTAGTGCTGTAGTGGGGCTGTAGCGGTGGTAGTATCTTTCATGTATTGACTGACGGATTGATTTTTCCTTCGTCTACGTTCTAACAGCCAAACGGGTCGAGCAGAAACAGTGGGAATGAGAGATCCTAAACACGGTACATGTCTAACATCACGTCATAAACACGCTCTGTGTGTGTGTGTGTGTGTGTGTGTGTGTGTGTGTGTGTGTGTGTGTGTGGGAAGACACTTACAGTTGTCCCTGAACTCGATGCTGGCCGGCAGTGTGAGCTCGGGGCCGTCAAGAGGCCTGTGAGGAGAAAACAGACGATCAGGGAAACAGAACACACACTCGGAGTTCACGCCACTGTCCACCGACACACTGCGCTCCAGTCCTGCTGCTCCTCTCACTGCATACAGCATGCTGCAACGTGTGTGTGTGTGTGTGTGTGTGTATCAGGTGTAATAATACTGTATTATAGATGAGACGAACTGGACAGGAGGAATCGGGATCCACGGTGCTCATGACAGCAAGCGATGACAGCGATCAGCGATCAACTTGGTTGATAGGTACATATACACAACTCATTCTAACACAAATAACACACACTTCCGCTTATACACAACACACACACACAACATACTTTTTGTCTATATACACACACACACACAACATACTTTTTGTCTATACACACACACACCACACTTTGTCTATACGCACACAAACACACTTTTTGTCTATACATACACACACACAACACACTTTTTGTCTATACACACACACACACACACACAACACACTTTTTATCTATACACACACACACAACACACTTTGTGTCTATACACACACACACAACACACTTTGTTCTATACACACACACACCACACACTTGTGTCTATACACACACACACACACACCCCACACAATCTGCCTATAAACACATGCACAAATACCGGCCTATAAACACACAACACACACTTTGTCCATACACACACCACAACACACATCCTGCCTATAGACACACACACATCACACTTTCTGCCTATACACACACACACCACACACACACACACACACACACACACACACAACACTTTGTTGTACTGAACTCGTACCTCCCATCATGCTTTGCAAAATCAGGCTCTGCTCGGATCATGGGCTTCACCATGCCTCTCTCACCCATATTCCCCATGCGATCCATGTCCAGCTTCCCAAAGCTCTGAAACACACACACACACACACACACACACACACAAACATGATACACATCCATAAAAGCAAACACACTCACTCACTCACACACACACACACTCACACACACACTCTCACACACACACACTCTCACACACACTCTCACACACTCTCACACACACACACACCTCTCACACACACTCTCACACACCACCAAACATTTACATTTGCGGCATTTGGCAGAGAACGCCCTTATCCAGAGCCAACACCTGTACCACAGCGACAGTTACAACTGAGCACTCACACACACACACTCACACACAACACACACACACATCACTCACACACAGACACACACACTCTCTCACACACACACTCACACACACTCACACACATCACACACACACACACTCACACACTCTCACACACCTCACTCGCACACACACACACACACACACACACGCACACACACATACATACACACACACACACACACACACACACACTCACACACACACATCACACACACACACACACACACACACACACACACACACACACACACACACACACACACACACACACACACACACGATAGTAACTAGGATAACAACATTTCTGTAACATGGCAACATTTGAAATATTGCATGGAAACTTTCCAGAAATTTATGTAAATTTATGGGAAATTTGTAACGATTTAAATCAACATTTTGTTGGTAAATAAACCGACATGAACACAAATTAATCCAGATTTATTTTTGATGTGATTTTAATTGTACGTAGAACATTTACACGTATTTCCTGGAAAATGACCACTATTTGGAAAACCGACTAGCAACAATATAAACACACACACACACACACACACACACACACACACACACACCCTTGCTGGTTGGGAGCGCAGCGCCGCTATGAATGTCCCCGTGCAGGTCAAAGGTCGTCTCCGGGACACTCCTACGGAAACACAAGGAGAATGGATTACACGCCGTACAAAGCGGCCGCTCGGACGTGTTCCTGTTCCTACGGATCGGCATTCCAGAATCCATCCATCCACCTTCATCCAGACCCGGAACGACAGAGTCAGCGTTCACACTCAACATCTAAACCTGTTAATCCCGCCCACTTTCACATTCAAAGCCACGCCCCTAAAATATTACACACTTATGGCATTTGGCAGACGTCCTTATCCAGAGTGACTTTCAGCCAAGCAGTTAAGGGCCGTGCTCAAGGGCCCATTAGTGGTGCTGGGATTTGAACCGGTGACCACCTGGTGCAGAGCCCAATGCCTCTGAGCTCCCACCTCCCTAAAACATATCGCTCCAGGATACACTTTTTGTCTAGACACACACACACACCACACTTTCTGTCAATACACATACACACACACACCACACTTTTTGTCTATATACACACACACACACACACACACACACACCAATACACACACACCCACACAACTAACACACACTTTTTCTGTCACATACACACACCACACCACACCACATCGGGTGACATACAAACCCAAAACACAATAATACACCCACACACACACACCACACTTTGACTATACAACACACACACGGTTCACACACACCACACACTGACACCACACCCTCTACACACACACAAACACACACACACACACACACACACCACACTTTCTGTACACAAACACACACACACACACACACACACACACACACACACCACACTTTTTGTCTATACACACACACACACACACACTTTTTATCTATACACACACACACACACAACACACTTTCTGTCTATACACACACACCACACTTTCTGTATAGACATACACAAACACTTTTTGTCTATACACATACACACACACTTTTTGTCTATACACACACACACACACACACACACACACAACATTTCTGTCTATATACACACACACACACTTTTTGTCTATACACACACACACACACCACACTTTCTGTCAATACACATACACACCACACTTTGTCTATACACACACACACACACACCACACTTTCTGTCAATACACATACACACCACACTTTGTCTATACACACACACACACACACACACACACTTTCTGTCAATACACATACACACCACACTTTCTGTCTATACACACACACACACCACACTTTTTATCTATACACACACACACAACACACTTTCTGTATATACATACACAAACACTTTTTGTCTATACCCACAACACACTTTTTGTTACACACACACACACACTTTTTGTCTATAAACACACAAACAAACACACTTTTTGTCTATACACACACACAACACACTTTTTATCTATACACACACAACACACTTTCTGTCTATATACACACACACACACACACCACACTTTCTGTATGTACACACACAAACACAGTTTTTGTATATACACACACAAACACACTTTCTGTCTACACACACACACACCACATTTTCTGTCTATACAC
Source organism: Kryptopterus vitreolus (assembly GCA_030449085.1). Classification (NCBI taxonomy): domain Eukaryota; kingdom Metazoa; phylum Chordata; class Actinopteri; order Siluriformes; family Siluridae; genus Kryptopterus; species Kryptopterus vitreolus. The sequence goes on along the minus strand of JACRUU010000007.1, from coordinate 31,812,765 downwards.
ACACAAACAGCACAATTTTTGTCTATACACACACACACCACACTTTTTATCTATACACACACACACACACACACCACACCTTTCTGTATATACACACACACTTTTTGTCTATACACATACACACACACCACACTTTCTATTAATACACATACCCACCACACTTTGTCTATACACACACACACACACCACACTTTGTCTATACACACACCACACCACACACACACACACACCACACTTGTCCATACACACACACACAACACACTTTTTGTCTATACACACACCACACTTTCTGTCTATACACACACACACACTTTCTGTCTATACACACACACACCACACTTTTTGTCTATACACACACACACAGTCTATACACACACACACCACACTTTCTGTATTTCTGTATACATACACACACACACACCACACTTTTTGTCTATACACACACAAACACACACTTTTGTCTATACACACACAACACACTTTCTGTCTATACACACACACACACACCACACACTTTCTGTATGTACACATACACAGTTTTGACACACACACACACACACTTTTTGTCTATACACACACACACACGTCTACACACACAAACACAAACAACCCAATTTCTTCTATACACACACACACACACACTTTGTCTATTACACACACACACACACACACACACCACACTTTCTGTATATACACACACAAACACACACACCAATTTTGTCTACCACACACACACACACACACACACACTTTGTCTATACACACAAACAACACACTTTTTGTATATACACACAAACACAACTTTGTCTACACACACACACACCACTTTTTGTCTATACACACACACACACCACACTTTTTATCTATACACACACACACACAAACACACTTCTGTCCTATACACACACACACACACACTTTCTGTCTATACACACACAAACACACTTTTTGTCTATACACACACACACACTTTTTGTCTATACACACAAACACACACACTTTTTATCTATATATACATACACAAACACTTTTTGTCTAAACACACACACACACACACACTTTTTATCTATACACACACACACACACACACTGTGTCATTACACACACACACACACACACATTTTGTATGTCACACTTTCTAGTATTGTCACACAAACACAAACACACACACCCATTTTCTACACACACACACACAATGTCCACACCCACACTTTTTGTTATACACACACACACAAACACACTTTCTGTCTATATACACACACAAACACTTTTTGTCTATACACACACACAACACACAGTTATACACCACACTCACCACACTGTCTATATATACATACACAAACAACACTTTTTGTCTATACACACACACACACACTTTTTATCTATACACACACAACACACTTTCTGTCTATACTACACACACAACACACACACCACACTTTTTGTTCTATACACACACACACAGTCTATACACACACACACACTTTCTGTCTATATACACACACACACACACCACACTTTCTGTATATACATACACAAACACTTTTTGTCTATACACACACACAACACACTTTCTGTCTACACACACACACACAACATTTTGTCTATACACACACACAAACACGATTTTTGTCTATACACACCACACAACACACTTTCTGTTATACACACACACACCACACTTTCTGTTATCTACACACACACACAACACCACACTTTGTTATCACACAAACACTTTCTGTTTTTGTCTTACACACACCACACACACTTTTTGTCTATACACACACACACTTTTTACCACACACAAAACACTTGTCACACACACACACAACACAACAACACAGTTTTTGTCATACACACACACACGTTTTTATCTAGTACACACACACACAGAACACACTTTTGTCTGTCTATGTACACACCAAAACACTGTCTATACACACACACACACAACACTTTCTGTATATACACACACACACACTTTTTGTCTATAAACACACAAACAAACACACTTTTTGTCTATACACACACAAACAACACACTTTTTGTCTATACACACACACCACACTTTCTGTATATACACACACAAACACAGTTTCTGTCTATACACACACAAACACAACACACACACACTTTTTATATACACATATACACACACACACACCACACTTTCTGTATATACACACAAACGCTTTTTGTCTATACACACACACACACACACACACTTTTTGTCATACACACACACAAACAAACACACTTTCTCTTATACACACACACACACTTTGTCTATACAACACAAACACGTACACACACACACACACACTTTCTGTATATACACACAAACGTATACACACACACACACACACACAAAAAAACTAACAAACACACAAACACTTTTTGTCTATACACACACAAACACACACTTTTTGTCTATACACACACACACACACACACACACCCAACACTTTTTATATACACATTACACACACCACTTTTGTCTACACAAACACACACACTTTTGGTCTATCACACACACACAACACACTTTCTGTCTATATACACACACACACACACACACTTTCTGTATGTACACACACACAGTTTTTGTCTATACACACACACACACACACACACACACACAACAACACACTTTTTGTCTATACACACCACACACAACACGTTCTGTTATACACACAACACACACAACACACTTTCTGTATATACAACACACACAAACCCACTTTTTGTCTTTATTACACACACACAACACAATTTCTGTCTATATACACACACACACACACACACACAACACACACACTTTCTGTCTATACACACACACACCCCACACTTTTTGTCTATACACACACAAACAACACACTTTCTGTCTATACACACACAAACAACACACTTTATGTCTATACACACACACACACAACACACTTTCTGTATATACATACACACACACACACACACACAACACACTTTTTGTCTATACACACACACACACAACACTTTTTACATACACACACCACACACTTTTTGTCTATACACACACAAACACACACTTTTTGTCTATACACACACACAACACACTTTCTGTCTATATACACACACACACACACCACACTTTCTGTATGTACACACACAAACACAGTTTTGTATATACACACACAAACACACTTTCTGTCTACACACACACACACAACCACACTTTCTATGTCTATACACACACACACACCAACACACTTTCTGTCTATACACACACACACACATACACACACAACACTTTTTGTCTATAACACACACACACACACTTTCTGTCTATACACACACAACACACCTTACACACACACACTTTTTATTACAACACACAACACCACACTTTCTGTCTATACACACCACACACACACACTTTCTGTCTATACACACACAACACACTTTTTGTATACACACACACACACACTTTTTTGTCTATCACCACACCACACTTTCTGTATATACATACACAAACACTTTTTGTCTAAACACACACACACACACACACATTTTTTTGTCTAACACACACACACCACACACACACACTTTCATCTGTATACACACACACACACACACACACACACTGTATTACAACACAAACACACTGTTTTATACACACACACACACACACACTTCTGTCTATACACCACACAACACAAACACTTTTGTCTATATACACACACACACAACACACTTTTTATCTATACACACATAACACACTTTCTGTCTATACACACACACAACACACTTTCTGTATATACACACACACACACTTTTTGTCTATACACACACACACACACACACATTTCTGTCTATATACACACACAAACACTTTTTGTCTATACACACACACAACACACTTTTCTGTCTATACACACACAAACACACACTTTTTGTCTATACACACACAAACAACACACTTTCTGTCTATACACACACACACACAACCACACACACACACAACACACTTTCTGTTTTGTATGTACACACACAAACACAACACACTTTCTGTCTACACACACACACACCACACTTTCTGTATGTACACACACAAACACACTTTTTGTCTATACACACACACACACACACACACACCACACTTTCTGTCTATACACACACAAACAACACACTTTTTGTCTATACACACACAACACACACCACACACACACCACCTTTTTATCCTGTCTATATACACACACAAACACTTTTTGTCTATACACACACACACTTTTTGTCTATACACACACACACCACACTTTCTGTATATACATACACAAACACTTTGTTATACAACATACACACACACACACACACACACACACTTTTTGTCTATACACACACACACTTTTTGTCTATACACACACACACAGAACACACTTTCTGTCTATATACACACACAAACACTTTTTGTCTATACACGTACACACACACACACACCACACTTTCTGTATATACATACACACACACTTTTTGTCTATACACACACACAAACAAACACACTTTTTGTCTATACACACACAAACAAACACACTTTCTGTCTATATACACACACACACACCACACTTTTTATCTATACACACACACACACCACACTTTCTGTATATACACACAAACGCTTTTTGTCAATACACACACACACACACACACACACACACTTTTTGTCTATACACACACAAACAAACACACTTTCTGTCTATATACACACACAAACACTTTTTGTCTATACACATACACACACACACCACACTTTCTGTATATACATACACAAACACTTTTTGTCTATACACACACACACACACACACTTTTTGTCTATACACACACACAAACAAACACACTTTTTGTCTATACACACACACACACACAACACACTTTCTTCTATATACACACACACACACACACTTGTATGGTACACACACACAGTTTTTGTCTATACACACACACACACACACACACACACACACACTTTCACACGTGTATATACACACACAAACGCTTTTTGTCTATACACACACACACAAAACATTTTTTATCTATACACACACACAACACACTTTCTGTCTATATACACACACACACACACCACACTTTCTGTATATACACACACACAAACACACTTTTTGTCTATACACACACACACAAACACACACAACCACACTTTCTGTCTACACACACACACACACACTTTCTGTCTATACACACACAAACAACACACTTTATGTCTATACACACACACACACAACACACTTTCTGTCTATACACACACAAACACACTTTTTGTCTATACACACACACACACAACACACTTTCTA
>JACRUU010000007.1:31799919-31802419 GCA_030449085.1 Kryptopterus vitreolus | reverse complement strand
GTGTGAGACGCGAACGAGTGTGAGACGTGGATGAGGACGAGTGTGAGAACGTGGAGACGTGAGGACGAGTGTGAGAACGTGGATGAGGACGAGTGTGAGAACGTGGAAGTGGACAATAATGTGGACGAAGGACGATAAGATGGACAGGCGTGAGGAACGCGTGGGTGAGATGGTGAATGAGATGGTGTAGTCGGGTGCAGTTCCCCTGACTCACCCGGACTTGTGCCTGCCCTTCACCATGCCCCCCGTGTCTCTCTTGGGCAGGCTGTGGTCGTAACTCGGGTCCACGAATTTAAAGACGTGCGCCGCTCCGAACTGCAGCGTCATTCCGCTCCGCAGCACCGTCGTCTCCGAGATCCTCTGTCCATCCACAAAGGTGTCGCCGTCCAGAGACACCGGCGTCACGGTAACCAGACCGTCAGTGTGCCTCAGGTCACAGTGGTGGGGCAGGATACCCGGACCGAAGAGCTGTCACACACACACACACACACACACACACTTAATAATAGTCTCTCTCTCTCTCTCACACACACACACACACACACACACACACGGTCTCTCTCCCCATCTCTCTCTCTGACACACGGTCTCTCTCCGCATCTCTCTCTCTGACACACAGTCTCTCTCCGCATCTTTCTCTCTCTCTCTCTTACACACACACACACACTTAATAGTCTCTCTCTCTCTCACACACACACACACACACACACACGGTCTCTCTCCCCATCTCTCTCTCTGACACACGGTCTCTCTCCGCATCTTTCTCTCTCTCTCTCTCTCTCTCTCTTACACACACACACACACACACACACACTTAATAGTCTCTCTCTCTCTCTCTCTCTCTCTCAAACACACACACGGTCTCTCTCCGCATCTTTCTCTCTCTCTCTTACACACACACTATTAATAATAGTCTCTCTCTCTCTCTCACACACACACGGTCTCTCTCCCCATTCCTCTTTCTCTCTCACACATGGTCTCTCTCCCCATCTCTCTCTCTATCTCTCACACACGGTCTCTCTCCGCATCTCTCTCACACACACACACACACACTCTCCCCATCTCTCTCTCTCTCACACTCTCTCTCTCTCTCTCTCTCTCTCACACGATCTCTCCCCCCATCTCTCTCTCTCTCACACACACACCTGGATATTTCCATCTTCACTCTGGTCTGAGCCGACTTCAGTGATGCTGTGTTGTAACCGGTACAGTTTGGGTTTATCCCTGGAGTCCGAACCATCTACACACACACACACACACACACACACACATTAAACAGTGACATTCTGTACACGTATCTGTGACTGAGACTTTGTGGTAATAAAACAAACAAAAACGACATACAGCTGCGAAAGCTGGGTGTCCCAATACTTTTGGCCTGTGATTTACACGTATTTACACGATTGACTCATAAATCCGTCCACACGGCGTTTTTCTATACGTTTCTCCAGGAGAGCTTCATGTTTATCATTTTAGGGGCGGGAATTTATATCTTTAATGTCATTTATTATAAGACAAAGGAGAAATAAAATGTAAAAAAAAGAGCTAAATATTACTATTAATAATAATAATAATAATAATAATAATAATAATAATAATAATAAGGGCAGCAATGATAATAAAAAAGGAAACAAAAAAAAAATAATAATAATAATAATAGTATTCATTACAATAAAGTGAATATTAATAACATTATTAACAATAATACAAATAATAATAGCAGTGATAATAAGATTACAGAAATCACTGATTTTCCAGGTGTGATTTTCCCGTTTGTGTGATTTCCCCTGGGTGTGTGATTTTCCCGGGTGTGTGATTTCCGTGGGTGTGTGATTTCCGTGGGTGTGTGATTTTCCCGGGTGTGTGATTTCCGTGGGTGTGTGATTTTCCCGTTTGTGTGATTTCCCCTGGTGTGTGATTTCCCCTGGTGTGTGATTTCCCTGGGTGTGTGATTTTCCCGGGTGTGTGATTTTCCCCGGGTGTGTGATTTCCCCGGGTGTGTGATTTCCCGGGTGTGTGATTTCCCCGGGTGTGTGATTTCCCCGGGTGTGTGATTTTCCCGGGTGTGTGATTTTCCCGGGTGTGTGATTTCCCCGGGTGTGAGATTTCCGTGGGTGTGTGATTTCCGTGGGTGTGTGATTTTCCGTGGGTGTGTGATTTCCCTGGGTGTGTTTCCCTGGGTGTGTGATTTTCCCGGGTGTGTGATTTCCCCGGGTGTGAGATTTCACGTGGGTGTGATTTTCCCGTGTGTGTGTGGGTGTGATTTTCCCGGGTGTGTGATTTTCCCGTGTGTGTGATTTTCCTGGGTGTGAGATTTCACGTGGGTGTGATTTTCCCGGGTGTGTGATTTCCCCGGGTGTGAGATTTCACGTGGGTGTGATTTTCCCGTGTGTGAGATTTCACGTGGGTGTGATTTTCCCAGGTGTGATCGTTTTTGTTGAAAGGGAAGTAAAGCACTTGTGTATATTAGAAAGCGTATATGAGCGCATGGTTGGTGTAG
>JACRUU010000007.1:31789919-31794919 GCA_030449085.1 Kryptopterus vitreolus | reverse complement strand
ATATTAACCGGAGGGGCTACGGTGGTTTAGTGGTTAGCACGTTCGCCTCACACCGCCAGGGTCCGGGTTCGATTCCCGTCTCGGCCATGTGTGTGTGTGAGTTTGTGCATGTTCTCCCCCCGTGCCTCAGGGGGTTTTTTTTTTCTCCGGGTTCTCCGGTTTCCTCCCCCAGTCCAAAAACATGCATGGTAGGTTGATTGGCACCTTGGAAAATTGTCCCTAGTGTATGAATGTGTGTGTGTGTGTGTCCTGTGATGGGTTGGCATTCCATAGAGTGTATCGTGCCTTAATGCCCATAGACGCCCGAGATAGGCACAGTCTATCGGATAAAGCGGTAGAATGAATGAATGAATATTAAACGGACCAGGTTCTAACGCGTTCGCACCCGGAGCAGTCTTATTTTGAGATGATTGTACATAAAATGACACGCTGACATCGATTTTAACACATATGATCAGGAACCGGGATCAGGATGACCCCCCCCCCCCCCCCACACACACACACACACACTCTCTCCTGTCGCCACAAATAGCAGGAGATCCTCCATTAATAAAGAAATAAATCAAATGAAGGTGTTCCAATACTTTTGGCCATATCACATATATACAAAGGTTATTCGTATTGAGTATTCCTGTGTGTGTGAGTGTGTGTGTGTGTGTGTGTGTGTACCCGAGCGATGCAGTACTCTCTGGGGTTCTCCTTCTCCAGGCCGTATTTCTCCAGCGCCTCAGCTACGGCAAAGTCGGTGGTGTCGGTGGTGGACAGCAGGATGGTCTTGTAGGGGATGTTGGGCTTCAGACTGTCCGCATAGATTCTCAGCGTCCCGCCTGGAACGAGAAATAAGGAAGAGAAAGAATTCCGCGTTATTCCTCGCGTGTCCGGTGTCTTCGCATCATAACGCACATAAAGCTCCAAAGTGGGTTAAACCGACCCCACTCTATCCTTATTGCTGTATTACTATTCACACACAGGAAGAAAAACTTGCTTTTGCAGATCGTTTATCCTTTCCTTCAATAAATCAATCCATCCATCCATTAAATAAACAATCCATCCACTCATAACTTATCCATCCATACATCAAGGTCCATCCATAAATCAATCCATCCATTAATTATCCATCCTTCAAGAAATCATTCCATCCACAAATTATTATTCATCATTTATCATCCATCCATCCATCCATCCAGTAATCAATCCATCTATCAATCCCATAAATTCATCTCTAAATCCATTTATTCAAAGCAGCTATCCATCTATCCCACACACACACCCACACACACACACACAGACCACACACATATGTATATATATATATATATATATATATATATATATATATATATATATATATATATATATATATATATATATATATATATATATATACATATATAGATTTATATATATATATATATATATATATATATATATATACTATATATAGATATATATATATAATATATATATATATATACACACACACACACAAACACACACTAATATATATATATATATATAATATATATATATATATATATATACACACACACACACACTATGTATACGTATATATGTGTGTGTGTGTGCACATATACATATTCAAAGCAGCTATCCATCTATCACACACACACACACGCATATATATATATATATATATATATATATATATATATATATATATATATATATATATATTATATATATATTTTTTTTTTTTTTTTTTTTTTTTTTTTTTTTTTTTTTTTTGATATCTATCTACTGAGATGGGCAAGCGCTCCGAACTCAGCGCCACGTCGGAAAACAGGTTTATTATTAGTTTGAGACGACGACTTTTTTAAAACTCCCTCTATTGAAAAACAAACAAACAAACAAACAAATGATGGTAATTCGCCCGATTACATAACTTTAACGACGTGCTCAAAAATACGTTTTGCGTCAAAGTGTTTCCTGGAAGCTCGTTTGTGGGAGCCCACACAACCCACACAGAACAAAATGTGCGCTGTGGAGATACCAGCGTCTGGCTACACACACACACACACACACACACACACACACACACACACACACACACCACACACACACACACACACGAGGGCACCAAGCATTACTCAAACCACCCTATCATTATGGAGCGTCATTAGAGCTTTATATTTAACACATTCACACAAAAACTAAAGTGTGTGTGTGTGTGTGTGTGTGTGTGTGAGAGAGAGAGAGAACCTGAGTCAGGGCGTCCGTCTCCGCTGCGGAACTCCTGCATCCTCTTCTCCAGCTTCTGCTGCCTCCTCCTCTTCATCACCACCTCGGGGTTGGAGATGGTCCGGGTGAAGCTGGTCTCGGGCATGTCCTTGTACACCTCCGCCGCCAGTCTCGAGTCCCTGATCGAACGACAGAGCAAGAAGACGGATAAATACGAGCGAGCTCCCGCCGCAGACGGACCGGAGGTGCCGGGTCCAGCGCCTTACCCGTCCTCCCTGTTGGCCGTGTGTTCGTCTCCGTCTGGGATCCAGGGCTCTTTATCTCTCTTCTTCTCTTTCTTCTTCTCTTTTTTCGACAGGGTTCTTTTGAAGTTGTGGATCACGCCTTCTTTCTCTTTCTCGGGACCGTTGCTTTGGATTTTCTGTGAGAGATATAAAGGGGGGGGTGAGGAGAGGGTGTAAATTAGTGAGACAATAAAAGAGAGAAAAGAGATGAAGAGAACAAAAAAATGAGGGTAGAAATAGAGAAATAGATAGAAAGGGCGAATGAGAGAAAACGTACATTACGGAGTATAGCAAAACAGAGGAAGAGCAAATTGTGTCTAAATCAGTCATTTTTAATAATCTGTAAAGTTACCGAAAAAGAAATCGCAAATTGAGTATAAAATGAAAATGGGGTATAAACCGCTACGTTACCGAAAAGCAAGCGCAAATTGCGTAGAAAACGCAAATTGTGTATAGACCACAAAATTACCGAAAAGAAACCGCAAATTGTGTATAATCCAAAACTGCGCATAAAGCAAACATTTTATAGAAACAACAAAACTACCGAAATGAAACCGCAAATTCTGTAGAAAATGTGGATATAAATAAAATAAATAGTATAAACAAAAACTACAAATTTCCATATAATTCCGCAAATTCCATATAAGCCGCAAATTCCATATAAACCAAATTGTGTATTAAAAAAAAACTGAGTATAAACTAAAAAAAAATTGCGAATAAACCGTAAAGTTACCGGAAAGAAACCGCAAATCCCGTATAAACCACAAATTGTATATAAACCAAAACTGCGTATAAACCGCAAAATTACCAAAAAGAAAGCGCAAATTGTGTATAATCCAAAACTGCATATAAAGAAAAAATGTAATATAAACCACAATATTACCGAAAAGAAAAGGTAAATTACGTATAAACCAAAACTGCGTAAAAACCACAAAATTACAGAAAAAAGGCAAATTATGTTGAAACCTCAAATTGCGTATAACCCACAAACTTACCGAAAAGAAACCACAAAGTACGCATAAACCACTAATTGCATATAAACCAGAAATTAAATATAAACCACAAAATTACTGAAAAGAAAAGGTAAATTATATATAAACCAAAACTGCGTATAAACCACAAAATTACCGAAAAGAAAGCGCAAATTCTGTAGAAAATGCAAAATTGCATATAAACCGTTACATTACCGAAAAGAAACCTACCAAAAGATATAAGCAAAAAAAATTGTATAAACAAAAAGTATATAAACTATAAACTACAAATTTCCGCATAAACCGAAAAGTTACCGGAAAGAAATCGCAAATTCCGTATAAACCACTAATTGCATATAAACCAGAAATTAAATATAAACCACAAAATTACGGAAAAGAAAAAGTCAATTACGTATAAACCAAAACTGTGTATAAACCACAAAATTACCGAAAAGAAAGCGCAAATTGTGTATAATCCAAAACTGCGTAAAAACCACAAAATTACAGAAAAAAGGCAAATTATGTTGAAACCTCAAATAGCGTATAAACCAAATTGTGTAGAAAATGTGCAAATGCGTATAAATCNAACACTGCTACACTACCGAAAAGAAACCGCAAATTCCATAGAAAACAAATTGTGTATAAACCAAAACTGAGTATAAACTAAAAATATTTGCGAATAAACCGTAAAGTTACCGGAAAGAAACCGCAAATTCCGTATGAACCAAAACTGCGTATAAACCAAAACTGCGTATAAACCGCAAAATTACAGAAAAAAAGGCAAATTATGTTGAAACCTCAAATTACGTATAAACCAAAACTGCGTATAAACCACAAAATTACCGAAAAGAAAGCGCAAATTGTGTAGAAAATGTGCAAATGCGTAATAAATCAAACACTGCGTATAAACCGTTATACTACCGAAAAGAAACCGCAAATTCCATAGAAAACACAAATTGTGTATAAACCAAAACTGAGTATAAACTAAAAATATTTGCGAATAAACCGGAAAGTTACCGGAAAGAAACCGCAAATTGTATATAAACCAAAACTGTGTATAAACCGCAAAATTACCGAAAAGAAAGCGCAAAATGTGTATAATCCAAAACTGCATATAAAGAAAAAATGTAATATAAACCACAAAATTACCGAAAAGAAAAGGTAAATTACGTATAAACCAAAACTGCGTAAAAACCACAAAATTACAGAAAAAAGGCAAATTATGTTGAAACCTCAAATTACGTATAAACCAAATTGTGTAGAAAATGTGCAAATGCGTATAAACTGCTACACTACCGAAAAGAAACCGCAAATTCCATAGAAAACAAATTGTGTATAAACCAAAACTGAGTATAAACTAAAAATATTTGCGAATAAACCGTAAAGTTACCGGAAAAAAACCGCAAATTGCATATAAACCAAAACTGCGTATAAACCGCAAATAAAGTATAAATCGCAAATGACAGGATTGATAGCGTAAATTATGCAGGAATCGCAAAATAACAGGGAAATCGCAAATTACGTTGAAATCACAAATTACGATTAT
>JACRUU010000007.1:31757419-31777419 GCA_030449085.1 Kryptopterus vitreolus | reverse complement strand
AAACACCACCCCACCCCACCCCAGCTCCGTCTCCTAGGAGAGATCAGCAGCTATGTGCAGTTTTTTGGCATGGTGGTGGGGGCGAGGTAAGAGGCAACCCCCAGAGTGACTCGGCGTGGTGTATGTGAGGCAGGCAGGAAACAGGGAGGAGGGGTTCGGAGATCGGCCACATCCTGAGCGTCCCCCACTTCCTCGCCGTCGTCTCTTGCACCTGACGAGTGAGCGACAAGCAGACTGAGGACACCGCGTCCCTCCCACGCGTACATTAGCGCTCATTTCCTGCTACCCGTTTCCTCCCTTTATCACAACCTACTCCTCTGCATTTTCTTTTTCCCCTCCGAGGCAAAACACCAACCGGTGCCTCGTCATTATACGGATGCCCCCCCGATCTTGCTTTACCGTTAAAAATAGTCGCACAAGGCAAGCAAACGCATTCCCAACCGGTCCTGTCTTTTTCTGTCCATCCGTTGAGTGCCACTACTGAGGCATGACTACAGTCATGAGGACCCGCCTCCGGGTGGTGAGTTTTTTTGGCCAAAAGTATTGGAACAAGCGACTTTACATTTAACAGACGCCCTTATCCAGAGCGACTTACGACTGAGTAATTGAGGATTAAGGGCCTTGCTCAAGGGCCCACTAGAGGCAGCTTGCTAGTGGTGGTGGTGGTGGTGGTGCTGGGATTTGAACCTGCGATCTTCCGGTCCACAATCCAATGCCTGAATTACAATGCGTTTCCTTAGAACGTTAACTTAAAGTGCCACCTAGTGGACAAATGAAAAGTGCTCAAAAAGTACTTTTATAAATTAGCATTTGGCAGACGCCCTTATCCAGAGAGATTTACAACTGAGCAATTGAGGGTTAAGGGCCTTGCTCAAGGGCCCACCAGTGGCAGCTTGGTGGTGGTGGTGGTGGTGGTGGTGGTGGGGTTTGAACCCATGATCTTCCGGTCCAGAGTCCAACACCTTAACACCACTGGGCTTATTTTTTTTTTGAGTCTGGTCTCTCTTGAGTAGCCCACCCAACCCATTAATACATGTGGAGAAAGAGACTGTGTGGTCTCTCAGAGACTTTGGTGGTCAGAAGGTCCACCACACCACAATCCAGACTCCATTCATCACACATGGGGTATTTTCTGGCTCTCAAAGTTGCTCCTCAGGGGTTCGAGTTCCTCCGACAACGCTACACCCCTTCCACAACTGATCTGCCTTAACGCATCCTGTTTAGGGTCGCAAAATTCTGGGAATTTTCAAGACTACATGGGAATTAATGGGAATTTCGAAAATTGTAGGGTAATCTGTAACTTGTGTGGTTGAAATGACCAGTTGAATTTATTATACTTTCTGCAGAGCTACTGGGATACTCAACCCACAGCTCTACACTGGAGTCTCAAGATTACATCCATTATTGATTTTATTCGAATATATTTCATCTCTGGTATTAAAGTTTAACTCGCAATGCTAAAACGTCGACATGGCGGCAAAATCGGATATGATAAAGAAAAGTTAGCACTATTACACGTTGACGATTTATGAAATTGGTTCAAGCCGTGATGTTCCATTTTACCTTCTGACTGTCGGTTTTCTTCTATTATAAAATATTCATTCATTCATTCATTCATTCATCTTCTACCGCTTTAATCCGATCTTCCCTCGGGTCACGGGGAGTCTGTGTCTATCTCAGGCGTCTATGGGCATTTAAGGCAGGATACACACCCTGGATGGAATGGCCAACCCATCACACACACACACACACACACACACACACACATTCATACACTAGGGACAATTTTTCCAAGGTGCCAATCAACCTACCGTGCATGTTTTTTTGGACCGGGAAGGAAACCGGAGAGAACCCGGAGAAAAACCCCCTGAGGCACGGGGAGAACATGTACAAACTCCACACACACACACACATGACCGAGACGGGAATCGAACCCGGATCCTGGCGGTGTGAGGCGAACGTGCTAACCACAACGCCACCGTGCCCCGCCTATTATAAAATATCTATTATATATATATTATATATATATATATATATATTATATATATAATTTAATTTTTTCAAATGAAATCAAAAAGTCGTCTTTGATTTAAAAAAAAAAAAATCTTTTTTATTTTTTACATTATTTTTTAATGCGTCAGCTTATGACCAAACTAAATGTTTATATTTGTTGATACTTTTTATATATATATATATATATATATATAAAATCTCCCAAATTTTCCACTTATTACCCATAAATTGCTGGGAAGTTTCCTTCTTGGAATATTGGAAAATGTCCCAATGATGAAGTTCCCATATCCCATATATAATACCAGTCAAACAGCTTTTTTAATGTTTATGAAAGAAGTCTGAACTTATTTGATCAAAAATACACAAATACAAAAATATTTGAAAAAAGAAAAGATATTGTGATATATACATTAAGATGTACATCGTCCATAAATATAAATAACTTTCCTTGTTACACTTACAATGAAATACATTTTTTTAACACTTTTGTTTGTATAAATTTTGCTGCATTTGTTTGCATGTCAGCCTATAACCATATTTTTATATTGGTGTGTGTGTGTGTGTGTATGATAGTTTATATAAATTCACCAAAATTATTAATAAATTCTGATAAAAAATAAAAAATTCCCATGCAAAGTTTCTGAAGTTTCCCCATATAGTAAATTTCCTCAAAATTTCTACACAATTCCTATAAATGGGAATATGTATTTTTAAAAATCCACTTTCCATGAAGCTTTCCAGAAGTACTACCCAACACAGTTAGACCTGCAATGGATTCCAGGTGGCTTATATCAGCGATGTTGAATGCAAGCAAAGGTGTGTCGAGAGGGATCTGGGCGCACAAAGGAAACGCTGCTTAACCTTTCGCCCGTGTAAAGGAAACCTCAGTTTCCTCCGCGAGTCGCTAAGACCACAGGAGGAGCGTTCCTCGTTCGTCCCTCAAGGCCGGCTTTCTCCGGGTCGCGCAAATAAAGCTGGAATTTCTCGACCAAAGCCGTCGAGAGCATGTCTACTGAAGCTCAGACCGGGCTCCGACGGTATTCCGGGAGAACGTCTCGCAAGTTTCCACAGACAAACAGGCCAGGAACGAGCCAGGAATAACACCATGTGTGCGAGAGCAACTGTTCCAGAGTGTTTTATCAGATCATTCGTCATGTTGAAATGTGCACCGTGTAAACAGTAGTGTAACAGTACCTGGTGTGAAGGAGCAACGTTTCTGGTTACCCCAACGAAGTGGTTGGGGAGGGGGGGGGGTGTACAGTGCGTTGGGTCTCGCAGCTGTCACAAAGCCAAACCGACGATATTCCTGTGGCCAAGAAAGACAAACGGCTGGCATCTTGGGGAGGGGGCTCATCTCATATCTGGCCCATGATCCAGGTCAGACCCAGAGCGCCTGGTCGTATGTCAGGTCTTAAGTGCTCATGCAGGAATCTGACGGCGTAATCGTACTCGAGAGGCGAAGAGCCGCGATACAAAGGGCAGCAAATGAAGAATCAAATGAAGCAGACAAATGCCACTTGGCTTTGAGTGACCCAATAAAAAAACAATACAGAAGGTCATGGAGACAGCGAGAGTCCCATGCGTTAGAGGAAGCGGTGCGTCAAATTTGGATGTCGCAAAAAAAAACTAAACAAAACCCTGTTTATATTTGTTAAGGGCAATTCTTTCTTCGTGTATCCCAGTGATGTCGGGATGCTGGGGTCGGATACCCAGGTGATTCCTGGGCTTGAAACGGGATCCGTAACCCAGAGCCGTAACCACTTCCCAAGAACGTATTTATCAAGATGGGGTACAGTGGTTTAGTGATTAGCACGTTCGCCTCACACCGCCAGGGTCCGGGTTCGATTCCCGTCTCGGCCATGTGTGTGTGGAGTTTGCATGTTCTCCCCGTGCCTCAGGGGTTTTTCTCCGGGTTCTCCGGTTTCCTCCCGGTCCAAAAACATGCACGGTAGGTTGATTGGCACCTTGGAAAATTGTCCCCAGTGAATGTGAGTGTGTGTTGATGGGATGGCATTCCATCCAGGGTGTATCCTGCCTTAATGCCCATAGACGCCCGAGATAGGCACAGACTCCCCGTGACCCGAGGGAAGATCGGATAAAGCGGTAGATGAAGAATGAATGAATGAAACCACTTCAGTGATAAGGCAGAAAAGGCATCTGCTAGATCAAAGCATCAGCTCTTAGCCCTTTTATGACCAAATTATGACCCAAAGGATACAAACAAACGATCGCTTAATCAATTGTTTATTGCTGGAACTATTTGCAGGAAAGTTCGTTGTTGGAGCTGCTTAGAAAATCCGATGTCGTTACACGAGTGCCCTCTAGAGGCAAATCACAGACACTGCTGCTTGTTATTAATGCGCTGCCACAGAGAGCGCCAAGTCGTACCTATTATATATAATGTACGATTTATTCATACCATTATATGCATTCGTTCATCTTCTACCGCTTTATCCGATCCGGGTCACGAGGAGCCTGTGCCTATCTCAGGCGTCTTGGGGCATCAAGGCAGGATACACCCTGTATGGGGCGCCACATTCATACACTAGGGACAATTTTCCGAGGTGTCAATCAATCTGCCGTGAATGTTTTTGGACCGGGAGGAAACCGGAGAACCCGGAGAAAGAAACCCTGAGGCACGGGGAGAACATGCACAAACTCCACACACACATGGTGGAGGCGGGAATCGAACCCGCAACGTGAGAGACTCCATTCCAACAAAGTTCTCCATTCCAACACCATCAACAGACAAGAAGCTTCATTTCTTTTGCACAAAAACCAGCAGCATGGCGTAAGCGTATACCCGCGGGTGAAACCAGAACACCGAGAAGCACCTGGATCCCCTTTCGAGTGCAGCATCCTGTTCCTTTTAGGCTTGTATCGCTCTCTTCTGATTTGGCATCTCGTTTTCTCTCTGTTGAGGGCCTGTAGTTTGTTGAAACCGAGCAAGGCTGACACTAATATCCCATACCGAGTCCAGACTTTTCCCGTCCATGGGAGGTGGTGGCTTGGTGGTAAGGTGTTGGCCTCTGGACCAGAAGATCGCAGGTTCAAACCCCACAACCACCAAGCTACCACTAGTGGGCCTTTGAGCAAGGCCCTTAACCCTCAATTGCTCACTTGTAAGTGGATAAGGGCGTCTGCCAAATGCCACAAATGTGAATGTAAAGGTCCGTTTCGGCACGGTTTGTAGGGTCAAACCGGAAGGATCTCACTGAGGTTCGGGATTAGTTATAAAAGTGAGTGTGTATTTCTAAAAGGTTCACGTGTCTTTATCTCAAAGATAATACACATAAACCTCTTCGCCCTACAGCAGGTGCAACAACGTTCATTCATTAATCCCGGGACCGAGCGTGGAGAATAAACGACAATGTGGAAATCGATATGCCCTCGGGAGGAACAGCTGGGGGCAGAGACCTTGCGGATGCCAAACCGGCAAGCCATCAATCCGCCGCACCGTAGCACTTCTGCACAGAGAATAGAGGTTCCGAGCCCTCGAAATTTGGCCCGTGATCGCGTCCTACCTCGGACAATCCGTTAAATAATGCATTTCGGTGTTAGTCTGGTCCGGGATACCTGATAACCTGGACACGGCCATGTTACTGAATAATTCAGGTACCTTCAAGGTTCCAAAGCTCGCTGATAAAACTCGTCTACACTTCGCATGTGGGGCAATTCCTTAACGTTTGACCACGATCAATAGCACTCGATATATTTTAATCACCTTGTCAAGGGTTGGTTCTGTCGATTCAGCGGTCTGTCAGGCGATGTAAACCATGCAAGGGAACAGACGAGTAGGCGTTCATGCAAGTCAGCAAAAAAACGTCCGCGACTTCGACTAGGAGGGAAAGCGGCCTTCTTTTATTTACTCCACATGCAGAAGCCCATACGTATAATCGAGTGACTCAACAGGCCGTCAAAAGAAAAACGCCACGTCCAACAGGTCTTCATAAGCCGTACACAAATGGGAACTGAGACTCATCAACAGGTTCAGGAGGAGGTCGAGGCTCAGTCATTCTTCTGCACCTGGGAACGCTTAGCCGCCAGCAATAAGGAAACTCTGAAGAAGCCATTCCCGCTCTAAAGCACCCGATGCTGAGCGCACGTTTAACTCCCGGCCGAAGGAAGCCGAGTTGCAGGGTATCTCCAGGATGGCAAGGTGAGCGTGAGACTCCTTGTAACGCAAAGATAATACCAAGTCAGCAAGTAACCTTCTCGAGTGTTTGACGTTCTACTCGTCAAAGTAGTATCTTGGAGGCTGCGCTCTTCATCAGAAGGTGGAGAGTTCAAATCCCACTACCACTAATTATTACCATTAACGTATAAATGTGCGAAAGCATGATTGTCAACTGGGATGGCAAGGTGAGCGTGAGACTCCTTGTAATGCAAAGATAATGCAGCAAGTAACCTTCTTGTGTGTTTGACATTCTACTCGTCAAAGTAGTATCTTGGAAGTTGCGCTTTTCATCAGAAGGTGGAGAGTTCAAATCCCATTACCACTAATTATTACTATTAACGTATAAATGTGCGAAAGTATGATCGCCAACTCAATCTCCGATGTGCCGGCTTGTCTATTACTAGGTACGGTACTTGTGTTCATGGCGTGAACATGGCATCATCGATGACTCCAGGACTGGGCCCGCGGCGCTGCTAATCCGAGTCGCGCTGTAGAACACAAACACGCGTGCGAGCTCAGCTGTGCTGCCGGCCATCAAACTACAACCCCACCCACCACCACCACCACCACCCCCATGGGCTAGCTTTGATAGGAGAGTGAGGAACAGGGGCCAACACCAGCTGTGCTCAGACATTTAATAGGGAGAAAAGGAAAATCATAAGCGAGGCATCGTAGCTCTTCTGCAAAGGCAGGAAATGAAGGATGAAGGCCCGAGCCGAGGATCAGCCATCGAGCCGAGGATCAGCCATCGTTTGTGAGCCTTCTTTATTATTGAAGAGGATTTTGACAGATAGATTATGTCGATTATGTTTTAGGGGAACTGATCGAATTAAGACAGAAATTTAGACCACAGTGGTTTAGTGGTTAGCACGTTCTCCTCACACCACCAGGGTCCGGGTTCGATTCCCGTCTCGGCCATGTGTGTGTGGAGTTTGCATGTTCTCCCCGTGCCTCGAGGGGTTTTTCTCCGGGTTCTCCGGTTTCCTCTCGGTCCAAAAACATAAGTCGATTGGCACCTTGGAAAATCTTTCCCTAGTGTATGACTGTGTGTGTGTGCCATGCAATGGGTTGGCATTCCATCCAGGGTGTATCCTGCCTTAATGCCCATAGACCCCTGAGACTCCCCGTGACCCGAGGGAAGATCAGCTATAGCATGAATTTAGACCTACTTATCTTAGCAGTGAGAAAGAACAGAACTCTCCCATACCAGCAGGTGGCAGTAGTCTGTACTTGCCATCCAAACAGGGAAACGCATTGATCACAACGAACAGATTCGCGCCTTCAATCATGTCGACTAATTTGCAAAAACAAGCAAGAATGACAAGTGTTTCTATCTTCCCTCTTTACTCCATCATTAAATAGCAAATTGGATTCCTCGTTCTCACGGACGAGCTCCAGTGACATTCCGAATCGACCCGGAAAACAGCCAACAGCACGGAAAACGGTTATCCTTCGCTCTTAATCTCTCTCTCTCTCTCTCTCTTTAAAGGAACATTTCCGGCTGTTCTTTCTCTCTGGCAGTGGGCTCAGGTAAACTTCCCGTGTGTTTGTCATCATTCGTCGTGTTTCCTCTCGCACAGGCAGCATTCGCACGAACATACGGTTCACTACAGTATTGCAACTGGACTCGTTTTCACGGAAGACGATCCTCCTTGCACGCAATAACCTCTCGTCTCTTTCACGCCAGACAATTAGTACAGAAAAAAACGTGTGGAGCATTATTAGGGAGGAGGGTGTAGATCAGCGGTCCAAGGCTCTGGTCTAGTGATCGGAAGGTATCGCCAAGTTGCTGCCCTTGGGTCCTTGGAGCAAGGCCCTTACACCCTCTGTGCTCCAGGGGGCGCTGTATCATGCGCTCTGACCCACAGAAAGGATTTCACTCTGTTGTAATATGTATACGTGACAAATAAAGGCGACCGTAAAGAAGTGAGTTTGCAACACCCGAGGTTCCACTGCGGTATTAATCGTGATGTTTAACCCTCATTAAAACCTGGCCTTGTTTAAATGTAATTCCACTTTCCGGCATTCGTCTCCTCCCGTTTGGGGGGTCACCACCCCGAGCTCCAAACCGAGTCGCCCTATGCATGCCTTGGTTCTCCCTACATTCTACTTGATATACCCCGTGTCCCACCTCGGCAAACTGGATCGCACCTTTCCCGGCAAAGGTAATCCAGCACTGCACTGAAACCGGAGGATATAAAGAGGTGGAATGTGGTCGGAAACTCGTTTATTCTTCTTCTTCCGAAACTGCAAACCTGTAATTTTTTTTTTTGCCCCAGTGGTAACAATTATCTTGATTAAGCCTTGATGATATAGCACTGAGATTATTTAGTGGACAATTTGTCCCTTAACAAAATACAGGGATTTAAACCCGGGCAGCTTTCTTTTGGACGAATTCAACTTTGAATGCAAGCTTTAGAGCGTGTAGAACGTGTAGCGGAGCGCATGGAAAGCACGGACATTCCTGAGATTGCTACGGGCTCTTGGAGGGGGGGGGGGGATGACTTATCCTCGTACCAGACGGCGAGAGGAGCGGTTGAAGAATGCGGCGGTCTGATGAAACCCAAATGGATAATTGTTTGGCCAGAAAGGAGCACATGGTGAGGCGGGGAGACGCGGCGGAATACGACGTGGGAGGACAGCTGGACAGGCCGATGCCTTCGCCATTGGCCGGGAGAGGCGTTTTGAGTGTAAGGAATGGATGGGGTTTGAGGTCTGCCAAAAACAAGCTCTTGTGGAATCTCCAGTGAGGGCGTAGGGGTGGACTGGCGGCTGGAGTTTTAATAATGTGGAAATGATTTCAACATATGACCTCAGATCGTCTCGCTCCCCGTCCCCTCCGGTCCTTACTGCTAACGACATGGGAATGGGAACCGTGTCCTAGCGAGCGATAACTCTCCGGTTTCGGAGAGATCCGATAGCACTTAAAAAGGGATTAAATAAAATGATCGGACCAGAGCGTGCACCGCGACAAGTTCGGAGCACGGCTACAGAACTTCACTTGGTATGAGATCATCTTTCGCCTCTCCGCGGTAGAAAGGTCAAACCTTTCCTCTAAAAAGCCAGGAGACTCTACAGTACAAAGGGAAATTAGATCGCATTCCGAACTTTCCGAAATTCCGCGGAAAAGAATTACGGCGTGTGAAGTGATGGGTCAGGCCGGGGCAGGACCAGGTAGGCTTTAAAATGACATGATCCCCTTGACTAAAGCCAGGCCTGTGCGATTTAAGACACCCCTGTACGACCCTGGATCTCCCCCCCCCCCTTTCAACATTCCTGCCCCCTCCTACATTTTCAAAACTGGAAACTTTCCATAGGAATAATGGGAATAAAGTGGGAAAACTTGCAGGATAATCGTGGTTAAAATGATCAATTTGGGGTAAATTTATATCCTCATCAATCACAAGCACAAGTCACTACAAAATATTAGGGAGGGGGTGTGGTTCAGAGGTCTAAGGCGCTGGGCTGCTGATCGGAAGATCCGGGTTCGAGCCCCGGTATGGCCAAGCTGCCGCCCTTGGGTTTTTGAGCAAGACCCTTAACCCTCTGTGCTCTAGGGGGCGCCGTATCATGGCCAACCCTGCGCTCTGACCCCAACTACCAACATCAAGCTGGGATATGCGAAGAAAAGAATTTCACTGTGCTGTAATGTATATGTGACCAATAAAGGATATTATTATTATTATTATTATTATTATTAAAACTACCGCAAAATTACACCATAAAAAATTCCATCTTGGTAAAAGTTCTCTTATAAATTGCATACATTATTAATTATATTAATTTCATATCATTTTACATTTAAAAAAAACCTGATATTTTGCTGCATGTGAGTGAATGTGCAACAAATTACCAACCCTTCAATGTGCAAATTATACTAACAAATAAATAGTCAAACGTTTTTTAAAAAAATTATAAATAAACAAACAAATAAATAAATAATAATAATAATTTTGTTTTAGTCAACCCTCAAATAGGTGAAAATCTGCAAAGTAGAAATCATATAATAGTTATTTATTTATATATATTTATATATATATATATATATATATATATATATATATATATATATATATATATATATATATATATATATTTGGCTTTTATCCTTAGTGAAAAAAAAAAAAACTTTAGTCCGCAGAATCCCGCAATATAAATTTACATATATTACTGGCAAATCTGTTATAGATTAAGCACACGCTATATATATATATTATATATATATCTTGATATATATAGTATATATATATATATATATATATGGCTATATATATATATATACTATATATATATATATATATATATATATCTCTATCCAGTTATAGGGCTGACTATTATACCTGGTAAGTTTCCAATCTACCATGCATGTTTTTTGGACCGGGAGGAAACCGGAGAACCCGGAGAAAAACCCCCTGAGGCACGGGAAAAAACGGGAGAAAACATGCAAACTCACAACACCACACACACACACATGGCCGAGACGGGAATCGAACCCGGACCCTGGCGGTGTGAGGCGAACGTGATAACCACTAAGCCCCCGTGCCCACAGCTACATTCAAGTTTCGGCAATTTTGTGAACTCCGAGTTTATTCCGATAAAATGTTTTGAAATGTCATGGAATTTACATTTACAGTATTTAGCAGACGCCCTTATCCAGAGCAACTTACTACTGAGGGTTAAGGGCCTTGTTCAAGGGCCCACTAGTGGCAGCTTGGTGGTAGTGGGATTAGAACCCGTGATTTTCCGGTCCAGAGGCCAACACCTTAACCACTGGGCTACCACCTCCCATTTCGCACCATATAGCATTTGACATAAAAACTGTTCCTGGATCAGGAAAAGGAAAACCGAGCTGATACTAATTCTTGCAGGAAACCTTTTACCTTCTACTCAAAAGTCACACATATACTAATTGCAGATTAGTTCAAAATAAACACCAAACCTGCTGACACTGCATTTTTGGAAATGTAAGGGAATATAGGAGATTAAAACTAATCTACAGATCTGGACGAAATGAACACATGAAATAATCCTCACCCGCGACTTGTTAGCGTTCACACCTCCGTGCTGGGCCAGAGGTTTGCAGGCAGTGATGGTAATTTTGCATGCCAGTGTGAACGTTTCTCACAGGCTTTACGGCTTTAATTAGACCGGTGGCGGAGACAGACGCCGCCTCTGGAGGCCGGAAAGATCTCACCGATCCCACCGATCCTCTTGTGAAGACGAGGGAGGTTGTGTTTTACGAGGGTTCGCGTTTACAGCATCGCTATGACGACCTGATTTGAAAATGCGTCAATGGCGTGTTAAACAAAAAAAAAGCACCCGCAAAAAACAGTGCCATAAACAGACTGTCGCAATAAATAAATAGCATTATTAAAATTATACGTCTCATTTTATTATAATATTTTGCCATTTAGTATCAACTAAAGTTTGCCAACAGGAACCACATAAGGTTAAAATGGTTCGATATTATTTCATTTATTTATTTATTTAATACTATATACATTTTATATATAGCTTACCTTATACGTAATATACTTTTCTACTACTATTCATTGTATAGTGTACAGTATAGTGTTAGTGTATAGCTTATACTGTACAGTACCGTAGTTTCGTTTTGCTAAATTATGTACTGAAATAAGATAAACAACAAAGGTAAACAACAAAGATAAACAATTATGGTACACTATATATTACATTGCTGTACATTCATTCATTCATTCATTCAACTTCTACCGCTTTATCCGATCTTCCCTCGGGTCACGGGGAGTCTGTGTCTATCTCAGGCGTCTATGGGCATTAAGGCAGGATACACCCTGGATGGAATGCCAACCCATCACAGGACACACACACACACACACACACACACATTCATACACTAGGGACAATTTTCCAAGGTGCCAATCAACCTACCGTGCATGTTTTTGGACCGGGAGGAAACCGGAGAACCCGGAAGGAGAAAAACCCCCTGAGGCACGGGGAGAACATGCACAAACTCCACACACACACATGGCCGGGACGGAACTCGAACCCGGACCCTGGCGGTGTGAGGCGAACGTGCTAACCACTAATCCACCGTGCCCCTCCATTGCTGTACATATATTTGCATATTTACCTGCACTTGTCAATTGTTACTATTCGAACGTCTGGTAGATTGTATTTCCTTACCTATAATATTATTGTGGATTTCTATAATACACCAATGTGTCTAAAGGAGAGGCCAGATAAAGCGTCTCGGTTCATTGGTTAAGAGGAATTCGGCATGGTCGGGTGCCCCGTGCCTCCCCCACGGCATTACTACGGCCTTTAATTGCCCTAAATGGTGTCCCGCCAATCATTCACAGACTAAAACCCAATGACTCGAACATGGCGCAACCTTTTACCCACTACTAGTTAAGCCCTTCAAGAAAATCGCCGCTCATTCATTGGACGAGACGAACTCAAACTACACCGCTGTATACTGTAAACGGGTCAAAGAGAAGATTCAGACCAAAAGGATTCCATACGTTTGTGATCATTTCGAAGTAAAACATAAAGAAAAGGATGGAGATGTAGGCAGGAGGGGCCTTGAAATTGTTATTGTTAAGGCTGCAGCTAACGATTAATTTACCGTAAATTCTGGACTATAAAGCGCACCTGCATATAAGCCGCATCCGCTCTATTTGAAAAAAAAAAACCAAAAAAATCAATAAATAAGCCGCACCTGCATACAAGCCGCATCCGCTTTTGAATTGTAAATGTACATGTATGTACATAAATAGATCCTTTCCTAACCTGTATTTTAACACGGTGTAACGGTGGACGCTGCACAGAGACGCGGAGATCCGGAATTCATACAAAACAGGATTTATTAGAATAAAGAACTCAGGAGACGCCGCTCATACGGAGCGGCCAGACAGGCTAGGGAGCCTTGCGCTCTGCGCGCCGTGGTACCGGGAGTACCGGAGAGCAGGAGTCCGGGAATCGGGAACAGACAAAGGTTAGGCATAAACATATATCGAGCGTCCGTGTCCGCGACACTAGGTATGTGCTACGAGCCCGGACGGGGATTGTAGGGTGAACCGGGCTTATATCAGGAGAGGGAAAATCAAGAACCGCTGAGGCTGTATTGTGTGTGTGTGTGTGTGTGTGTGTGTGTGTGTGTGTGTGTGTGTGTGTGTGTGTGGGAGGAGTAGAGAGAGCACCGAGCAGCAACTTTACTGATTAAAACGGGACAGAACGAAGAGAAAATAAGCGCTATTTACAGTATTTATCTTCATTTCTCCTGTGTGTGAAATCACGTCACCTTAACCTTGTAAAGATAGAGTTTGTCCTCCTTCTATCCGCTTCTACCCACTTATATCTGCTAAAGAGGAACTAGCGCATTCTTCTTCTTTGCATTTATTTTGTGTTAGTTTTGATTCTAATTCCGGTTAGAGCCCCTAGCGGTCGGGAAAAAAATCTGCAGAATAGCCGCACCTTATTATTAGCCGCATGGTTCAAAACCTAGGAAAAAAGTAGCGGCTTATAGTCCAGAATTTACGGTAGTCATCGAAAACTCTACCGATTATTCCATCGAGTAATCCGATAAAAAGTGTTTTTTCCTTTAATAACGAGCAATACTAATTATAAAAGCTTGAAATGGAAAAAGTGAAATGAATTCGTTTCCTTTGTAGGAAAAGTCGTAAATAAGATTAGCGGAAAACTAAACCAATTTAAGGCATTTAAATGCGTTATTAATTATTTATTATCTAAATGCAAATACAATTATGTGACTAAAAATCCACATCAAATTACACAAAATAAATAAATAAATAAATAAAGAAGTTCCCAAACTTTTGCATTTCCATTCCTCCATTGGAAGGAAGGAGTTTAGGTCCGTGGGGAAACACAAAGCTCTTTATGCAGTCACGTAGACTAATCAATGCTTTTCAGCATTCAAAGAGAACTATTTAAAAAAATAATCATTTTAAATATTTTTTATCATTTTTTTATTTTTTATTTATTTATTTATTTATTATATATATAATATATATATATAGATATATATATATATCTATATATAAATCTATATATACACACAGTACTGTGCAAAAGTTTTAGGCAGGGGTGAAAAAAAAAATGCTGTAAACAAAGAACGCTTTCAAAAATGGAATTACTTTCATCATCAATGAATCAAAGGCAGTGTGAAAATGACAGCAATATTTGGTGTGAACTGTGAACACAATTTACCTTCAAAACAACAAGAAAAAATAAATAAATAAATAAATACCATTAAATATATACTTCTGAAAGCATTTTGTTTATAGCATTATTTTAAACACCTGCCTAAAAAACTTTTGCACAGTAGTACAAAAAAATTAAATTATATATATATATATATATATATATAATATATATATATATATATATATAATATATATATATATATATATATATCTATCTCTCTCTATCTCTCTATCTATCTCTATCTAATCTATCTCTATCTATCTCTCTATCTATCTCTCTCTATCTATCTATCTATCTATCTATATCTATCTATCTATCTCTTCTATATCTATCTCTCTCTATCCTATCTATCTATCTCTATCTATCTCTCTATCTATCTATCTATCTATTCTGAGTATCTCTGTCTGTCTGTCTGTCTGTCTGCCTTCTATATCTATCTATCTCTATATCTGTGTCTATGTCTGTCTGTCTTCCTATCTATCTATCTATCTATCTGTCTGCCTTCCTGTCTATCTATCTATCTATCTATCTGTCTGCCTGTCCTATCTATCCATCCATCTATCCATCCATCCATCCATCTATCCATCCTCCATCCAAGCATCTATCCTCCATCCATCTATCCCTCCATCCATCTATCCCTCCATCCATCTCCATCCATCTAAATCCCTCCCTCTCTCTCTCCCTCTCTCTCCCTCTCTCTTCCCTCGAGCCATCTCTCTCCATCTCTCTCCAATCTCTCTCCCTCTATCTATCTCCATCTCTATCCATCTCTATCCATCTGTATCCATCTCTATCCATCCTATCTCTATCCATCCTATCCTATATCCTAGCTCTATCTCTATATCTCATCGCGATCTCTATATCTCTCTATATATCTCTATATCTCTCTATATATCTCTATATATCTCTATATATCTATCTCTATATATCTCTATATATCTCTCTATATATCTCGATATATCTTATCTCTATCTATATATCTCTATATATCTCATATATCTCTATATATCTCTATGATCATATCTCGATATATCTCTACATATATCACACATCACACACACATCTATATATATATATATATATATATATATATATATATATATATATATATATACACACATTTTATTTTCTGTACATGTATTACATGTACTTTATTATTTTGTACATGTATTATTGCACTTTATTACAAAAAGAACTGTTTCTTATTTTCTTATTTATGCAATAAATGGACTGAATAATCAGTAGAATACTAAATTAGTAAATTAACTGATAGCTACAGCTCTACTGCTGTATTCCTCCCAGCAATGTACAGGTGAAATACTGCAGCACAGGTTGGGTGTAGTCAGTGTTTACCCACAGACTGTATCAACAGAAGTGTGATAATGTCCCTGAAGCTTGGCCTGGGGAAAAACAAAAAAACTACAGTCCTGATTTACAAAAATATCCAACACCTAGCGAAAGCACCCCATGCAGTTCACTGTTTAAACATTAACTTGATTAACGTGTTTACACCGAAGCCTGGGAGAGCCAGGCGGAGTTCAAGTTTAACCTCTAGGACAAGTGAGAACCTGTCATTCAACTAAAAAAAAAACAAAAATAAAACGAGTGCGTCAGAGAAAAAGGAAGGTTTTACTGCTTTTACTGTCTGTGGTATTTTTCTCAACCGCTAGTAGTGTTTTTACATGCAATACCACAGAAAGTGCTCTGAATAAAGTGCTGAAGCTTTGCTTTAAGAGGACTGACGAATGACCAATCAGATGACACAATACATATGTTTGTGTGTGTGTGTGGTGTATGTGTGTGTGTGTGTGTGTGTGTGTGTGTGTGTGTGTGCGCGCGCATGTGTGTATGCATGCATGTATGTATGTATGCATGCGTGTATGTATGCATGTATGTGTGTATGCATGTATCTATGTATGTGTGTATGCATGTATCTATGCATGTATGTGTGCATATATGTATGCATGTGTGTATGCATATATGTATGCATGTGTGTATGCATGCATGTATGTGTATATATATATATCTATATATATATATATATATATATATATATATATAATATATATATATATATATATACATACATACATACATATATACACACACACACACACACACACACACACACACACACACACACACACCCGTGTGTGTGTGTGTGCGCCGCGCGCATGTGTGTATGCATGTGTGTATGCATGTATGTATGTATGTATGATGCGATGCGTGGGTATGTATGCATGTATCTATGCATGTATGTGTGCATGTATGTGTGCATATATGTATGCATGTGTGTATGCATGTATGTATGCATGTGTATGTGTGTGCATATGCATGCATGTATGTATATATATATATATATATACATACATATACATACACACACACACACACACACACACACGCACGCGTGTGTGTGTGTGTGTGTGCGCGCGCATGTGTGTGTATGCATGTTTGTATGTATGTATGTATGTATGTATGTATGTATGTGTGTGTATATATATATATATATATATATATATATATATATATATATATATAAACACACACACACACAGTGTGTGTGTGTGTGCACCAACATTCCTATTGTGAAACTATGTGAAACTATCGTGAGATCTCCTCCACCAGTCTTGCACCAGTGTGCATTCATTTTTCCTGCATTACAGATAAATCTAATTAAGAGCGATAACGAGTAACGAGCATTGTTCAGTCTCAGTGTGCAGCGTTCACTTTCTCCAACGGAGGAATAAAGGAATAAAGATACTGCAAAGTAAGTTCATCCGTCACTTCAACAGAAAATACAAAGTTGGGAAGAAAATTAAATAAAGAACAAAAAAGAAAAGAAAAAGAAATAAAGAAGAGAAGGAAAAAGAAATTAGAGAAGGAAGAAAAGAAAGTAGGGGAGGGAGGGAGGGAGTTTAGAAAGAAAAATCAAAAGAAAGAAGGGAATGGAGGGAGGAAGGGAAGAATGAAGAAGAAAAAGAAAGAAGTTTCTTTCCATCCTTCTCTTATTTCTTTCTATCCTTCTTTCTTTCCTCTTTTCTTTCCCTTAAAAGTCCTAATGATCTAAATGGTCTAAGGAGAAAAGGAAAAAAACAAAAGAAGGGAAGGAAGAAAAGAAAGTAGGGGAGGGAGGGAGTTTAGAAAGAAAAGGGAAGATGGGGAGGAAGAAGGTAAGAATGAAGAAAGAAAGAGAAGAAAAAGAAAGAAAGAGAAGTTTCTTTCCATCTCTCCTTTCTTTTCTTCTTTCCTTTTTTATTTCCTGTTCCTCACAGTCCGAATGATCTAAATGGTCTAAGGAGAAAAGGAAGAAAAGAAAGAAGGGAAGGATGGGAAGAAAAGAAAGGGTGGGAGTTGAGAAAGAAAAAGAAAAAGGGAAGAAGGAAAGAACAAAGAAAGAAAGAAAGAAAAAAAGAAAGGAGAAGTTTCGTTCCTTCTCTTCTTTCTCTTTTGCTTCTCTTCTTTCCGCTTGTCTTTCTTGGTCCTTAATGTCTTAAGGATCTAAATGGTCTAAGGAGAGAAGAAAGAAGGGACGGAAGGAACGAAAGGGACGAAGGGTAGGATGGAACGAAAAGAAAGAAGGGAAGCAAGAAAAGAAAGTAAGGGGGAAAGGAAACAACATGTGGTTGATATTCCGAACGCAGTGGCTACTGAAGCGAAAAGGGGGGGAAGGGGGTGGAGAAAAAGAAAGAAGGGACAAGAAGAAAGGATGAAAGAAAGCAAGAAGGGAAGAGAAAACGGAAGGAAAGAAAGGAGGAAAGGAAACGAAGCATGTGGTTGATATTCCGAACGCAGTGGATCCCAATCCCAGGGAGAAAAGTGAGGACGGAGGGGAATGAATCCGCTGTACATCTCCCGCACAGCCTAATAAAAGAAGGGATGAGTAGAAGTTCACTCGTTTATCGTCCGGGCCTCATCGGGTCAGTTCACGGTTCACGGCACTGCGCGTATCGCGAGGCCATTATCGCGCATTCCTCTTTTGCTTTCGGGAGACGCCTCTGTGTGATCCCGATTCCCAACAAGAAGGATGATGTCACCGCAGCGGAATGTGTGCAGTTCGCATTACGACACTGTAAATTAGCGTGTAGCGATCCGCTCCCTCGTACCGTCAGCGCAATAATTACAGACGTCCGCACCGATCACGCCCTCGTCTCGGGAGAGCGCCGTGTCCGAAAGATGATGCAATGCACAAGTAACCGATGTCTAAATCCGGACGTGTCGCTCGTTACGTGAGAAATAAGGAGACGAAGTACAAAAGAGACGTCTTCCTTGGACCTACCTAGAGAGGACACGTCGGAGTCATACCCCACGCCCGACGTGTACCAGCACACGTATTTCCGGTGTAGCATCGTACGCATTTTGTCATACCGACATTTTTAAAGTCCACGAATATGCGCGAAAATGGCCTCACAACGTTAACGAAGAACGTCAACGCCGCACCGCCGCCAACGAGCGTTTCGGAAGGGTCACTGCAGAGCGACGCAGAAGTATAATTGGCTACGCCGTTCATTCGACGCAGGAGTATAAATCAGCCTTAAGTTGGTAAAGAACGTCCCGTTAAGCACGAAGACAAACACGAAACGACGATGTCATCATGACCCGGAAAATACCAATCTGCAAAATATCCAGCAAATCATGAAGGAGGAGGCCGAAGACAGGAAACCCCTGATTTGCAGACGTCTGGTCCACGATATATGCGTCGTTATTTTGCGTAAATTGGGTCAAATACTGGACACTATTACAAGTGACAATGTCAAGACGAATTCACGAACAAAATGCAGGGGGTTTTAGAACGTACCGAGTGTTTTGGGGAACCACAGAATAAACGGTTACTAAATAAAAATATTACGGATACAATTATTTAATACAAA
Source organism: Kryptopterus vitreolus (assembly GCA_030449085.1). NCBI lineage: Eukaryota > Metazoa > Chordata > Actinopteri > Siluriformes > Siluridae > Kryptopterus > Kryptopterus vitreolus. Next base: position 31,758,153 of record JACRUU010000007.1, on the reverse strand, counting down.
TCAAGTATGCACCGCCCATCATTACAGCTCTGCGATATATCAAATATTAGCGATAATATTGCAATAATCGTAATAAATATCGCTATATCGCTATATGTACATTTCAAATTCTAGTATACGTTCCCAAAAGAATGTGTCCAATGTTATGTTCTATAAAGTACTATCGCCCAAGAGACATGTTTTTATTACAAATTCATTCATCTTCTACCGCTATATCCGATCTTCCCTCGGGTCACAGGGAGTCTGTGTCTATCTCAGGCGTCTATGGGCATTAAGGCAGGATACACCCTGGATGGAATGCCAACACATCACAGGACACACACACACACACACACACACATTCATACACTAGGGACAATTTTCCAAGGTGCCAATCAACCTACCGTGCATGTTTTTTGGACCGGGGGAGGAAACCGGAGAACCCGGAGAAAAAAAAAGAAAAAAAGAAAAGGGACCCCCTGAGGCACGGGGAGAACATGCAAACTCCACACACATACATCGCCGAGACGGGAATCGAACCCTAACCCCGGCCCCCCTTTATTACAAATTATTATTTTTAATAGGGGCAAAAGAAAATTCTTATTATTATTTAAAATAAAATGCAAATGTATCAAGATATAGACTAGCATGACATTTTCGACAAATTTTTTCGATACACATATGGAATAGTCCAGGGCCACGGTGGCTTAGTGGTTAGCACGTTCGCCTCACACCGCCAGGGTCCGGGTTCGATT
>JACRUU010000007.1:31742419-31752419 GCA_030449085.1 Kryptopterus vitreolus | reverse complement strand
GCCAACTAGTGTTTGGGAAAGTCACTGCAGAGTGACGCAGAAGTATAAACGCTCGGGTACATGCGTAGGCTGCGGAGTTCATTCAACGCAAACCGACCGCAAGCCTCAAAAACCAGTTATTGGTATTGGTGTATTTTGATTGGACTATTTTTGGCTACTTCAGCACTGATTGTCCTGTTTTTTTTGGGGGGGGGGGGTTTGTACTTACATTTACAGCATTTATCCAGAGCGACTTACAACTGAGCAATTAATGGTTAAGGGCCTTGCTCAAGGGCCCACTAGTGGTAGCTTGGTGGTTGTGGGGTTTGAACCTGCGATCTTCTGGTCCAGAGGTCAACGCCTTACCCACTAAGCCACCACCTCCCTACTTGTACTTGTCACTTCCCCATGGAGAAAAATGGTGATTCACGTTCAGCACTACTAATGAACACCTTGGAGGCTCTGGAAGGGCTTAACAGCGTTCCCCACCTCGCATCCATCACTACCTGACTTTGCTTACACTCCTCGTGGCTCAATCGCCAACATGAATCTAGTAGAACATCTTCCGAGATGATTGAAGCTTACTATATATATATATAGATATATATATATATATAGATATAGATATATATAGATATATATATATAGATAGATAGATAGATAGATAGATAGATAGATAGATATATAGATAGATATAGATAGATATATAGATAGATAGATATATAGATAGATATAGATAGATAGATATATAGATAGATAGATAGATAGATATATCGATAGATATATAGATATATAGATAGATAGATAGATAGATAGATAGATATAGAGATATAATCGATAGATAGATATATAGATAATATATAGATATATATAGATAGATATAGATAGATATAGATATAGATAGATAGATATAGATAGATAGATAGATATATATAGATATATAGATAGATAGATATAGATATATAGATAGATAGATAGATAGATAGATATAGATATATAGATAGATAGATAGATAGATATATAGATATAGATAGATAGATAGATAGATAGATATATATGATAGATAGATAGATAGATATATAGATAGATATATATATATATATATAGATATATATATAGATAGATATATATATAGATATATATATAGATAGATAGATTATATATATAGATAGATTATAGATAGATAGATAGATAGATAGATAGATAGATAGATAGATAGATAGATAGATAGATAGATAGATAGATAGATAGATAGATAGATAGATAGATAGATAGATAGATAGATAGATAGATAGAGATAGATAGATAGATAGATAGATAGATAGATAGATAGATAGATCGATAGATAGATAGATAGATAGATAGATAGATAGATAGATAGATAGATAGATAGATAGATAGATAGTACCGGTATTATGCACAGGTATCCACAACCCTGTCCCCATAACAAGCACTTAACATCTGGATCGCATTAAATCGGCATCAACACGTCCTCCGAACCCACCGATGCGTTTTTATTTGCCCTCTGTCGAACGGTATTGACGCAGATCGGGCACGTGATGCGCAGGACATAACTCGCCCAGGTAGAGCGCTGCCATCAGGGGCACGAGGATTCGTGTTAAACACAGAGTACATTCCAGAATTTCTATCAAATCAAGATGCTCATCATAAAAATGTGATATAGAGGAAACACTGAATGTAACCAGAGTCCCTTTTGTTACCACTGCAGGATTTAAACCAACACCCGGAGCTGCCTGATTTGTGGCGCAATTGAGCACCAATTTCCTAAAGTGCCTTTAGCACGACCCTTTAACACAAGCTCGCCTCTGCAGAACATTCCATGAAGGCGCGGCTCTACCTACGCCGTGTTAATCTATATTCTATGCGAGTCTCAGGACACGCCTCTCCGCAGTGATGTCGTACGTCAATCACATAGCAGAAGTAGCGCTCTCGACTTTATACACGAGAGCCTATACACGAGATGTCAAATCCTGGACAGGGTATCTTTGGTTACTTTTTAAGTAATAAAGTAGAGAGCGTCTGTAAAAATGACAGATAAATAACACCTATTGTTATTTATATTTACTGTTTGGCCTATTAGTTATGCCTATTGTTTTATGATATACATTAACATACATTATTTTTTTTATTATTTTGTAATCAATTCAATTTTGTAATCAAATTTCGATTCCTTATCAATTCCTGCGTGCATTTTATTTATTTTTTGCCAATCTGCCAGGACCTTCCGTGACTAAGCGATTTGTGGTTGGTTCACCGTTTTGAATCGAAACGAATCAGAATCGATAAAATTAAAAAAACCATATTCATACTAGCCTCCCATATTTGGTTCAGGGGCTCTTTATAATGCTACATAACTTCTTAATGTCAGTCAATACGATGTTTGAGATGTGGGTATTTTGGTCTGGTGGCAGCACAGCAGAAAATGAGTCACTCTTCCGATACGGATCTGAAACATCACGAGGCGAACGAGGCCACGCTTATCGCACAAAGCAGGTGGTTCCAGAGCTGGAGTGAACAACCCCGGTTACCATGAGTGTGTTTGTTTATGCCTTTCACATGAACTAGGAGATCCAAACCGGTTACAGCATGACGGCGCTCCTGTGACAAAGCCAGTTCCGTGAAGATACACGTGTTGGAGAGGAAGATCTCTTGCTGTAGAGCGACTGAACACTCCTGAACACCGAGTACACCCCAGACTTCCTCAACCTCATTCAATCTGCCAGGACCTTCCACACATCCAATCTGCCAGGACCTTCCACGCATTCATCCTGCCAGGGCCTTCCACACATCCAATCTGCCAGGGCCTTCCACACATCCAATCTGCCAGGACCTTCCACACATCCAATCTGCCAGGACCTTCCACGCATCCAATCTTCCAGGACCTCCACACATCCACTTCCAGGACACATCCAATCTTCCAGGACATGCCAGGACCTTCCGCTCCAATCTGCCAGGACCTTCCACGCATCCAATCTGCCAGGACCTTCCATGCCTTCCACGCATCCAATCTGCCAGGACCTTCCACACATCCAATCTGCCAGGGCCTTCCACACATCCAATCTGCCAGGACCTTCCACACATCCAATCTGCCAGGACCTTCCACGCATCCAATCTGCCAGGACCTTCCACGCAGCCAGGGCCTTCCACACATCCAATCTGCCAGGACCTTCCACGCCACCCAATCTGCCAGGACCTTCCACCTTCCACATCCAATCTGCCAGGGCCTTCCACCTCCAATCTGGACCTTATGTGGTAATCTAAACTACACTTTGTAAAAAGCGAAGACAAAGGTAAGTGTAATAATACAATCGACTAGCGAGTCGCCACGAACAATGTGACTAGGTATCTGTGGTTGGTCCTCCATTTTGAATTAAACTGGGAATTGCCAAGAATCGGGAACGATAAGTGAAATTGGAATCGTTTAAATCGATACCCGACCCGACCCATGTGGCGGAATGATTCTCCACAAAATCCGGCGTAAACGGGGACGAAATGTGTCCACAAACTTTTGCCAATAAGGTGTAGCTGAAGGTGTAGACATATTTCCAGCATGAGAGATCCGTTACACCGTACCTGTCCAGCCGCATCACACGTTCGCACAATGCGCTTGGGGTTTTATTTTTGGCTGCAGGGTAACCATGGTAACCGAGAAGCGACTAAACTAAATAAACGACGCATTAAGACGCAGACTCGCCCGCAGTTCTACACAGAAATGATCTGCTTAAAAAGCAGCCCTTTAGACCAACCATACGATTCTGTATCCACCTGTCCACGTAAATAAATAACTCGGGTTAAAACAGACGTCAGACCTCGTGTCAGCCTTAACGAACGTCTGGTCTGGGTGTGAAACTGTTGTGAAGATCCGGTGCCAAGAATATGTTCAGCGCATATGGAAGCCATTTTATGTTTAGAGCAGGGTTTCCCTGAGGCTCGTGCCAAGCCTGAAGCCACCCACTGCGGCCAGACAGTGTGGGAGACACAAATCACAAACCAGACCAGGCTAGTTCGCGTCAACCAGCCCTCGGGGAGGGGGGGGGGGGGCATCGTCCTGAAGGGACCTTGTTTAACAATCGCAGTTATTCCGCATTAGCCCTTCCTTGTGGTGGGATTTGTGGGGTAGTTGTTGATGTTGTCAGGAGGGTCCACTTCCAGTTCATACAACAGGTGCTCAGTAAACAGGTCCTGTCCAGGGACATTTCTCCCAAGTCTATCCTTTGCATACTTATCTGAAGGTATAACGAGGTGAGGAGAACATTTTAAGCAGAATATTTTTCCAACCCGTGTAAACCATATTGTCATGAACTTGGAATAAAGGACGAGAGTGGACGGGGAGGGGGATAATTCATTGACTGGTTAGATCATTACTAACTCCCAAAGATGGAAAAGCTCATCTCTGTGTTCAGGACAAAGTAAAGGAGGACATGTTGTTGGGAATGTGAGAGAACTGAAGGGAATTAGACTCATTTAGAAGGAACAGGGGGGAAGTGAATGGGATTAACTGGATGTAATGTGGGGGGGGGGGGGGGGGTCTAGTACTGGAGGAGCTAGAGGGAACCGAGAGAACATTATGGGGAACTGAGGGAAATTGGAGGGACGTTGAAGGGAATTTAATTGGAGGGAGCTGAAAAGTAGTGGAAAGGATTGGAGGAACAAACTGGAGGGGAATTGGAGGCAACTGGAAGGGGGGGAAAGAAAGGCAACTAGATAAGGGGACAAATAGAGGAAACTGGATGAGGGGGAAAAAGGCAACTGGATGGGGGAGATGGGGGATTCAACTGGATGGGGGGGAAATGGGCAACTGGATGGGGGAAATGGGCAACTGGATAAGGGGGAAACAGACACAACTGGGTGGGGGAAGAGAGGCAACTGGGTGTGGGGAAAAAGAGGCAACTGGGTGGGGGAAAAAGAGGCAACTGGGTGGGGGAAAAAGAGGCAACTGGGTGGGGGAAAAAGAGGCAACTGGGTGGGGGAAAAAGGGTGGGGGGAAAAGAGCAACTGGGTGGGGGAAAAAGAGGCAACTGGGTGGGGGAAAAAGAGGCAACTGGGTGGGGGAAAAAGAGGCAACTGGGTGGGGGAAAAAGAGGCAGAGGCAACTGGGTGGGGGAAAAAGAGGCAACTGGGTGGGAAACAGAGGCAACAAGATGGGTGGGAAACAGAGGCAACTGGATGAGGGGTAAAAACAGTGGCAACTGGATATGGGGGGGGGGAACAGGCAACTGTATAAGGGGGACAAAAGAAGCAACTGGATGGGGAGGGAAACAGACACAACCGAATGGGGGGGGGGGAAACAGAGGCAACTGGATGAGGGAAAAGGGGCAACTGGATGGGGGTAAAAACAGTGGCAACTGGATGTGGGGGGGGGGACAGGCAACTGGATAAGGGGGGAAAAAAAAAAGAAGCAACTGGATGGGAGTGGAGGAAAAAGAGGCAACTGGATGGGGGGAAAGGGGCAACCAGATTGGAGGGGGGGGCAGAGGCAACTGGAGTGGAATTAAAGATAATTGAAGGGAACTGGTGGGGCACGGTGGCTTAGTGGTTAGCACGTTCGCCTCACACCACCAGGGTCCGGGTTCGATTCCCGTCTCGGCCAAGTGTGTGTGGAGTTTGCATGTTCTCCCCGTGCCTCAGGGGGTTTTTCTCCGGGTTCTCCGGTTTCCTCCCGGTCCAAAAACATGCACGGTAGGTTGGAAAATTGGAAAATTGTTCCTAGTGTATGAATGTGTGTGTGTGTGTGTGTCCTGTGATGGGTTGGCATTCCATCCAGGGTGTATCCTGCCTTAATGTCCATAGACGCCTGAGATAGACACAGACTCCCCGTGACCCGAGGGAAGATCAGATAAATAGCGGTAGAAGATGAATGAATGAATGAAGGGAACTGGAGGGGAATGAGAGGAAACAGGGAGGAAATGAGTGGGAAGTGGAGATAACGGAAGAGAATTGTAGGGATCGAAGAGGAACTGGATGTAGTGGGGGGGGGGGGGTGGTTTCACTATCAGAACAGGGGTTCTGTAGCTGACCTGCATATAGTTATGCAATAGGTCACTGGTGTAAATATCACCAGCAAACACAAACACACCTTTACTCTCCGACTCAAAGAATGAACAGAAAACACCCAACAGACCAAAAAAAAAAAGAGTGCACTGAATATAAAGTAAAAGGAAACAAAAAAAAACACCTCCCATCTGCTTCTGGCATCCAAGGTGTGGTTCAGAACACAGAATGCACATGGACTGGGACTGGGATGGAGAGAGAGAGAGAGAGAGAGAAGAGAAGAACAGCAGGGGAGTGAAAGTAAAAAAAAAACAGCACATGTTCTGAATTTGGTGTCTCGGGGCGAGGCCCTTCGAGCGCCGCTGCTGCTGCTGAGCATTTCTCCGAGCGCTGATTTCCACGCCGCCGAGAACATGAGATCATGGAGTAAACACGCTTTCGCAAGCGTTAGTGATTGCGATAGCTTTAAGATTTTTATATTGTTTATATATTCATAAAAAAAACAAACAAACACTTATTATAATGTCTTCCTGTTATCTGTTCTGCGGAATACTTCACTCTGATTGGTTGGGAAATTGCAATGACGTTGGCTTTAATTGACCCTTATACGTTTTGGCACTTTCATATTAGGAGTTGTAGATTGACACACGTATATACGGTTGCTATAGAAACGGATCATTGGTTGTATCATAGCTGTTTTTTGAAGGTGAAAATGAAAGGAATGGTGCATTATGAAATAATAATAATAATAATAAAAAGAAAAACACAACAAAGGACACCCAGAACTGTTAAGTAGCTAAAATCCTGTATCAGACACATATGGGACAACATTCCTCGACCAAATTTTCTGCAAATGGTCGTCTCAGGTCCCAGTTGTACACGGACAGAAGACGTCACGCTATATGGGGGTGGGGGGTGGGGGTGGGGGGGGTGGGTGGGGGGGTGGTGTGGTCTTGTTGACTTTTTTTGAGACGTGTTGCGGGCATGCAAAAAAAATATATATATATATTCAATAATAATAATCAAATAAAAATGGTACACACGTTCTCATGTCAAACATTTGTTTTTGTTTTTGTTTTTTTTTTACTGTGAATAAAATATGGATTTATGAGATTTGCAAAACTTGCAAAAGTTTTTTGGAATTATAGTTTTAAACTAATTCAAATGAAAAAAAAAAGAGGGGAAAAAGAAAAAATAATGAAAAAAAAAAAAAATATATATATATATATATATATATATATAGATATATATATATATATATATAGGGGAAGGGAAAAAAATTCTGGTATTATTATTATATTAATATTATTAATCTAATATTGTATTATATATTACACTATATATATATATATATATATATATATATATATTGTTGTCTATTGTGTTACAGAAAAAAATAGCTTTTCAAATCAATTTTAACATAATAATTCCTATAAAACAATGAATATAATCCTGAATTAAATTTCACACCCAATGATTTATAGAAGTGGGGCACGGTGGATTAGTGGTTAGCACGTTCGCCTCACACCGCCAGGGTCCGGGTTCGATTCCCGTCTCGGTCCATGTGTGTGTGGAGTTTGTGCATGTTCTCCCCGTGCCTCAGGGGTTTTTTTCTCTCCGGGTTCTCCGGTTTCTCCGGTTTCCCCCCGGTCCAAAAACATGCACGGTAGGTTGATTGGCACCTTGGAAAATTGTCCCTAGTGTATGAATGTGTGTGTGTGTGTGTGTGTGTGTGTGTGTGTGTGTGTGTGTCCTGTGATGGGTTGGCATTCCATCCAGGGTGTATCCTGCCTTAATGCCCATAGACGCCTGAGATAGACACAGACTCCCCGTGACCCGAGGGAAGATCAGATAAAGCGGTAGAAGATGAATGAATGAATGAATGATTTATAGAAGCAAAAAAATAAATAAAATCAGACGGCCTTCAAACAATACTGACAAAATCCCACACCTTAACAGATAAATTATTTATTTATTTATGTTTAAACAAACTATATTATTTAATAATTAAAGGAGGAAAATAAAATCCATTGATGATTATCTCATATTGCTTGACTTCATCAATCAGACCCCAAGGCACTTCCCTGAGCACCTGGACTTCCTGTGTTATCTTAAAGCCTGTTTTCTCTCTCTCTCTCTCACACACACACACACACACACACACACACACACACACACACACACACACACACACACACACACACACACACACACACACACACACACACACACACACACACACACACACACACACACACAGATTGAGTTTATCTCATTGGCCAACCCAGCAGGGTGGAAAGAGAGAGAGCACGACCTCTTCACCTTCCCCCGAGACCTCTCCTGCACCGACGTCTACATTGTCTCTCAGAGCTGCTGTAAAAAAACAGTGTGTTGTGTGTGTGTGTGTGTGTGTGTGTGTGTGTGTGTGTGTGGTGTGTGTTATTACGTTACACCCCTGACGTATAATCGTACATACAAAGAAGTCTATTCTGTTTTATGACTTTTGTTTTTTTTGACGGAATAAAGTCATGGACGTCGCCGAAGTTGTGCGTTTATGATCTAAAGTATAGAGCAGTGTGGAAATCGGAGTGTTCGCCCAACACACACACACACACACACACACACACACACACACACACACACACACACACACCTCCCCGGGGGTGCTGGTTTACTAAACACCGGGAAAGTCGAGTCACGGGTTTCCTCAAAATCCTCAAACACACGTCTGCAGTCCATAATTAACCTTTACATCTCGCTGTATCCTCAGGGGAAGTGTGTACACCTGACCCTGGACTATAAAAGGACACACACACACACACACACACACACACACACACACACACACACGCACAGCACTTTCTGGATAATAAACTCTACATTATGGAAATATCACACACTTGTCCTCTAAATAAGCATCACAGAGAGACAGAGAGAGGTCGTGAAAAAGAGTCAACGGCCAAAACAAAAACAAGAAAATAAAAGCCTCATATTTGGACAACGTGTCTTTAGGTCAAAATCTTTGTCCACAAACAGACGAATTTGACAGCTGGACAAGAAAGAGTCTCTGCTTCGAAACTTCCAAAATAAAGTTTAGATAACTTTAGGTGCTACAACCGCCTCCAAAACAGCCTCCAAACAACCCCCAAAACTGCCTCCAAACAACCTCCACACAGCCTGCAAAACTGCCTCCAAACAACCCCCAAAACTGCCTCCAAACAACGTCCACACAGCCTGCAAAACAGCCTCCAAACAACCTCCCAAAACTGCCTCCAAACAACGTCCACACAGCCTGCAAAACTGCCTCCAAACAACCCCCAAAACTGCCTCCAAACAACATCCACACAGCCTCCAAACAACGCAAAGCCTGCACAGCCTCCAAACAACCCCCAAAACTGCCTCCAAACAACGTCCACACAGCCTGCAAAACTGCCTCCAAACAACCCCCAAAACTGCCTCCAAACAACATCCACACAGCCTCAAACAACCACCAAAACTGCCTCCAAACAACGTCCACACAGCCTGCAAAACTGCCTCCAAACAACCCCCAAAACTGCCTCCAAACAACCTCCACACAGCCTGCAAAACTGCCTCCAAAACAACCCCCAAAACTGCCTCCACACAGCCTGCAAAAACAGCCTCCAAACAACCACCAAAACTGCCTCCAAACAACGTCCACACAGCCTGCAAAACTGCCTCCAAAACAACCCCCAAAACTGCCTCCACACACAACAGCCTGCAAAAACAGCCTCCAAACAACCTCCAAAACTGCCTCCAAACAACGTCCACACAGCCTGCAAAACTGCCTCCTGCAACTCCAAACAACCTCCAAGACCTCCACACACCCAAACAACCTCCACACAGCCTCCAAACAACCCCAAAACTGCCCCCAAGACAACCTCCACACAGCCTGCAAAAACAGCCTCCAAACAACCCCCAAAACTGCCTCCAAACAACCTCCACACAGCCTGCAAAACTGCCTCCAAAACAACCGCCAAAACTGCCTCCA
>JACRUU010000007.1:31734919-31737419 GCA_030449085.1 Kryptopterus vitreolus | reverse complement strand
GATTGTGGACACCTCAGCCTAAGATTGGCATCAATTACTGGTGTAATAAACACTACACGCTTGATCCTGTAGATTTGGGTGAGACGTGTGGAGATGTGTTCAGGTACTGATGGAGGTGACGTGACCCTGGGAGATCTTTCACTCCAAACCATGTAATCCATATAATCTCCATGGAGCTTCATGGTGAGACAGGATTGGTCTCACCAAACTTCATATAAGGCTCCAGAGATGTCCTACAGTATGTGTGTGTGTGTGTGTGTGTGTGTGTGTGTCCAGGTCTGTGGGAACATCTTGCTTTTGTTCTTTTTCCCCCCTTTATTTCCTTTAAAGTCAAAAATCAACAAGTGTACAATTTTTATCCGTTTCTAGTTACATGTCATTTTACAATGTTCTGTAAAAGCAGCAATGGTTCACTTCATCCTCCTCTCTCTCTCTCTCTCACTCACTCACTCTCACTCACTCACTCACTCACTCACTCACTCACTCACTCACTCACTCACTCACACACTCACTCACACACTCACTCACGCACTCACTCACTCACTCACTCACACACTCACTCACACACTCACTCACACACTCACACACACACTCACACACACACACACACACACACACACACACACACACTCACACACACACTCACACACACACTCACACACTCACTCACACACACACTCACACACACACTCACACACACACTCACATCGCACACACTCAAAGCACAAACACGACAAACACTCACTCACAAAACGACACGCACAAAAGCAAAGCAAAAAAACCAAACAAGCACAATCACACACACCACACAAACTCAAAAAAAAACAAGCACACACACACGCACAAACTCGACACAAAAACAAACACACACAAAAAAAACAAAAAAAAATCAAAGCAAACACACAAAAAAAAAAGAAACACAACACAAGTGCAAACCAATCAAAAACAGCACACACAGCACACACAACAACGCACACACGATCACTACAACACCTAACTCACACTCACACACGCACTCACACACACACTCACACACTCACTCACACACACTCACACACACACTCACTCACACACTCACTCACACACTCACTCACACACTCACTCACACACACACTCACACACTCACTCACACACACGCACACACACGCACTCACCACACACTCACTCACAAACTCACTCACCTCACACAAACTCACTCCCCCACACACTCACTCACACACTCACTCACACACACACTCACTCACACACTCACTCACTCACACACACTCACTCACACACTCACTCACACACTCACTCACTTGGGAGTAAACAAGACGGCAAAGAAAAAAAAATACATCATGTTCCTCAGAAACCGCAAAAGCGAAACCTCCCCATGTCCTTAAAGTCCCTGAGAGACGAGCTGTCACTCAAACGTGCGGAGCTGCTCGGCTCGAAAATCCACATTCACGCCGCGTGATCAGCTCCAAATTCCTTCATCTGTTACTCCGTCCACACAATCCAAAAACATCCCCGTCAAACCCTAGCAAAGTCATGGGAATCTTACTGATCTCTGGAAAATGAGCACAGATATACAGAAGCGATACGATCCACCCAATGACACGCGGCAGTCATGTGACCTGATGAATGTCTAAGGCTCTATACACACACACACACACACACCACACACACACACACACACACACACGGTCAGAAAAAGATGCATACTGTAAAAAGAGAGGCACACACTCACCACACAAAGAGACAGTGTGTTGTCGAGAGACACACATTCTCAGATGCACACATTTAGAGAGACACAGACTGTGTCAAAGAGAGACACCGTAAGAGAAACAGACATATTCACACATGCACACGGTCAGAGACACAATGTCAAAGAAAGACACGCATTCGCAGATGCAAAGAGAAACACAGGGTCAGAGAGAGACACCAGGTCAAAGAGAGACACAGTAAGAGAAACAGACATATTCACACACGGTCAGAGACACAGTACGAGAAAGAGCGTGTCAAATAGAGACACATTCACAGATTTAGATGGTCAGAGACACAATGTCAAAGAGAGAGACACATTCGTAGATGCAAAGAGAAACACAGGGTCAGAGAGAGACACCAGGTCAAAGAGAGACACAATAAGAGAAACAGACATATTCACAGATGCACACGGTCAGAGACACAATGTCAAAGAGAGACACACATTCATAGATGCAAAGAGAAACAAAGGGTCAGAGAGAGACACCGAGTCAAAAAGAGACACAGTAAAAGAGAGAGAGTGTCAAAAAGAGACACAATCACAGATGCACATGGTCAGAGACACAATGTCAGAGAGACACACATTCACAGATGCAGTCAGAGAGAGAGTGTTTTTAAATACAGAGAAATACAGACATACACATAGGCACAGAGACATGTATAGTCTTTAAGAAAGACACAAAGACATACAAAGAGAGAGAGAGATGCAAAGATCGTGAGAGAGACACAGACACAGACAGAAACACATACAGATGAG
>JACRUU010000007.1:31717419-31727419 GCA_030449085.1 Kryptopterus vitreolus | reverse complement strand
TTCTCTATATGGTATCTGCATGTTCTCTATATGGTATCTGCATGTTCTCTATATGTTCTCTATATGGTATCTGAATGTTCTCTATGTGTTCTCTACATGTTCTCTATATGTTGTCTATATGGTATCTGCATGTTCTCTATGTGTTCATGTTCTCTATATGGTATCATGTTCTCTATGTTCTCTATGTTCTCTACATGTTCTCTATCTGCATGTTCTCTACATGTTCTCTATATGGTATCTGCATGTTCTCTATGTTCTCTATATGTATCTGCATGTTCTCTATATGTTCTCTATATGTATCTGCATGTTCTCTATATGTTCTCTATATGGTATCTGCATGTTCTCTATATGTTCTCTATATGTATCTGCATGTTCTCTATGTTCTCTATATGGTATCTGCATGTTCTCTACATGTTCTCTATATGGTATCTGCATGTTCTCTATGTGTTCTCTATATGTTCTCTATATGGTATCTGCATGTTCTCTACATGTTCTCTATATGGTATCTGCATGTTCTCTATGTTCTCTATGTGTTCATTTCTCTATATGTTCTCTATATAGTATCTGCATGTTCTCTACATGTTCTCTATATGGTATCTGCATGTTCTCTATGTGTTCTCTACATGTTCTCTATATGTTCTCTATATAGTATCTGCATGTTCTCTACATGTTCTCTATATGTTCTCTATATGGTATCTGCATGTTCTCTATGTGTTCTCTACATGTTCTCTACATGTTCTCTATATGGTATCTGCATGTTCTCTACATGTTCTCTATATGGTATCTGCATGTTCTCTACATGTTCTCTATATGGTATCTGCATGTTCTCTACATGTTCTTTGCATGTTCTATGCATGTTCTCTACATGTTCTCTGCACATGATCTTTACATGTTCTCTACATGTTCTCTACATGTTCTCTGCATGTTCTCTACATGTTCTCTACATGTTCTCTGCATGTTCTCTACATGTTCTCTACATGTTCTCTGCATGTTCTCTACATGTTCTCTACATGTTCTCTACATGTTCTCTACATGTTCTCTGCATGTTCTCTGCGTATGATCACAGCATGGTGTACATTGCCGGGATGCACAGTTATTTACGAAGCAGTGAAGCTTATATCAGATGTGTGGGATTATTTGAGGATCAGAGATCAGCACATGTCCGAGTGAAGTGTGATCTCCACCTCCTCTCACTTCCACAGCTGCTCGCTCTCTCCTACACTTTTCACACAGAGCATTTCTCTAAATGCCAGGTCACACCCCCTTTACACACACACACCACACACACACACACACACACACTGCATCGGCGTCTGGTCTCCATGGTGATATCGGTGGCAGGTTCACCTCGCATGGCCCTGAGAGCCTATCGAATGAGTGTAGTCTCCACTTTGCACCATCGACACGAACAAGGGTGGCTTCCTTTGTGTTTTCACAGGCAGCTGGGCTTCGCTGATACGGCCTGATGCATCATCCCTCCTTCTCGCTTTCTCTCTTTAATTCAGAAAGAGAGAAAGAGAGAAGGAGGGATGATGCAACGTCTACAATAGAAAGCCAAGAGGCTCTGCGAGTCTAAGAATGCACCTGTTAATTACATTCACCATGGCAACTGTTTCTACTCTGTGCAACTTCTGTATTAGGGGCAGAGCTAAAGGAGACACACACACACACCACACACACACACACACACACACAAGCAATTAAGCACATTTTCGCGCCACTCAACAGGATCAGTACCAGTTCACCCCGATCTCTGAATCACTGGGGCAAATGTACTTCTCCGGATTAGTACTGAAAATAACGCATCTTTTATCTAAAGACAATAAAATAAAATAAAATATTCATTACATCATTACATATATATATATATATATACTTTCAATATATATAAATTATTTCATGATATATTGACACACACACACACACACACACACACACACACATGGATTAGTGTTTAGAATGTTCGCCTCACACCACCAGGGTCGGGGTTCGATTCCCGTCTCGGCCATGTGTGTGTGTGGAGTTTGTGCATGTTCTCCCCGTGCCTCAGGGGGTTTTCTCCGGGTTCTCCGGTTTCCTTCCCCAGTCCAAAAACATGCACGGTAGGTTTGATTGGAACCTTGTAAAATTGTCCCTAGTGTATGAATGTGTGTGTGTGTGTGTGTGTGTCCTGTGATGGGTTGGCATTCCATCCAGGGTGTATCCTGCCTTAATGCCCATAGACGCCTGAGATAGACACAGACTCCCCGTGACCCGAGGGAAGATCGGATAAAGCGGTAGAAGATGAATGAATGAATGAGCTCAGTCAGTAGAGCATGAGACTCTTAATCTCAGGTTCATGCCCTGCGTTCGGGCCCCACGTTTGGCCTGGAGAGCTTTTAGGGAGGGGGTGTGGCTCAGTGGTTTAAGGCGCTGGGTTGCTGATTGGACGATCCAGGTTCGATCCCTGGTACATGGCCAAGCTTGGGTCCTTGAACAAGACCCTTAACCCTCTGTGCTCCAGGGGGCGCCATATCATGGCCGATACCCTGCGCTCTGACCCTAGCTACCAAACAACAAGCTGGGATATGCGAAGAAAGGATTTCACTGTGCTGTAACGTATATGTGACAAATAAAGGCGATTCTATTCTTCCTGCCCTTTGTGTGGCTTTGAAGTCGGCACGTCCGCGAAGCCTGTCCTGTCCTGGCAGGAGATCGTGTCTGGTTTGTTAACGATAGCGTCGCTCGCCTGATGGAGGACAGAATTAGAGATGTCAAGGTCAGGAAGAAGAAGAAGAAGAAGAGGGAGAGCGTTTTTCCTATGCAAAAACCCGCATGAATTATTCAGCGCCGGCTTTTGTCTTCCTATCCTCTTCACCGGCCAGGGCCTCCTGACAGGTTTATTCCAGGCCTTTCTGAAGAGAACGGAGCGTTGCTTTCCACTCCTTCACACTCCCCGGAATGGCCTTTAATTAGGCGGGAAAATTTGCAGGCAGTTTCAGAGCTTTTTGAGAAATAAGTGGCGTCCTATTTATCGCCTCACTGTAAAGGACAGGAAGCTAAAAGGGACCCTATCATTGAGCAAAACCATTGCGGGGACACTATTAATGCCTCATAACATACATATCAGGGGCACGGTGGTTTAGTGGTTAGCACGTTCTTACCTCACACCACCAGGGTCCGGGTTCGATTCCCGTCTTGGCCATGTGTGTGTGGAGTTTGTGCATGTTCTCCCCGTGTCTCAGGGGGTTTTTCTCCGGGTTCTCCGGTTTCTTCCCCACGGTCCAAAAACATGCACGGTAGGTTGATTGGCACCTTGGAATAGTTTCCCTAGTGTATGAATGTGTGTGTGAATGTGAGTGTGTGTGCCCTGCGATGGGTTGGCATTCCATCCAGGGTGTATCCTTCCTTAATGCCCATAGACACCTGAGATCGGATATAGCGGTAGAAGATGAATGAAGGAATCTCTCATTCAGTAGATTTGACTTTAAACTCTTGTCACACAAAATAAATAAGAGAAGACTGATAAAAAGAAATTAGTTAGCAAGCTCAAATGAATGTTTTAAGTTCATTCATTCATTCATCTTCTAATGCTTTATCCGATCTTCCCCCGGGTCACGGGGAGCCTGTACCTGTGCTTATCTCAGGCGTCTATGGGCATTAAGGCAGGACACACCGTGGATGGAATGCCAACCCATCACAGGACACACACACACACACACACACATTCAATTACAAGGGACAGTATGGACAATGTTCCAAGGTGCCAATCAACCTACCGTGCATGTTTGTGGACCGGGAGGAAACCGGAGAACCCGGAGAAAAACCCCCTGAGGCACGGGGAGAACATGCACAAACTCCACACACACATGGCCGAGACGGGAATCGAACCCCGACCCTGGCGGTGTGAGGCGAACGTGCTAACCACTAAACCACCGTGCTCCATTCCCAGGGAAATTGATACAAATAAATGACACCTCAAATTTCACTACTTTAGTAGTCCAAAAAGAGTTTTTTTGTGTGATACTTCCTCCCCGTATACACACAGGAACAAAGATTGTGCAGCTTGTGCATTTTGCGCTGGTGATGATGGTGGTCTCAGTGAGCCGACAGGATTGTGCTCAGTAAAGGCATTTTGCAGAGTGTCAGCATTGCTGAGCCACATTGTGCATTGTGCCGCGAGACGCAGAGCAGCAGATCATCTCCACGTGCATCAGCAAACACTTAACAATGGAGAAGCGACCAGTGACTCACGCCTGTCACTACCAACTATCTACAGGAAAAACCCGTCTCACTGGATTAACCACACACACACGAACACACACACACACACATGTATCACATGTACACCATGCATATCCACAGTTATACATCAAAACACACTCCAGGAAAGAGTAAACTTTATACTTGTCCTTGTTATTCATTGTTGGGGTGTAATGAGTTACATGTAACGGAGTTACGCAATTTATTTACAAAATAAAAGTAGCAGTAATATGTTACTGAGTAAAATAAGTGTAATTAAATTACAGCTAGGGGCACGGTGGTTTAGTGGTTAGCACGTTCGCCTTACACCACCAGGGTCCGGGGTCGATTCCCGTCTCGGCCATGTGTGTGTGGAGTTTGTGCATGTTCTCCCCGTGCCTCAGGGGGTTTTTCTCCGGGTTCTCTGGTTTCCTCCCGGTCCAAAAACATGCACGGTAGGTTGATTTGCACCTTGGAAAATTGTCCCTAGTGTATGAGTGTGAGTGTGTGTGTGTGTGTGTGTGTGTGTCCTGTGATGGGTTGGCATTCCATCCAGGGTGTATCCTGCCTTAATGTCCATAGACGCCTGAGATAGACACAGACTCCCTGTGACCCGAGGGAAGATCGGATATAGCGGTAGAAGATGAATGAATCCTAAGAATGTTCATTTCAGTAAGCGCCACCTAGTGGAGAAATGAAAGTAAGGAAAAAGTAATCAAATGTAATCAGTTACTTTTATAAAGAAATTTACACTACTTATTACATTTTGTAATCCGTAACCTATTATAATCCAACACTGTATATATTTCATGCGTTATGTTACATTTGTTAGCGTTACTTACCTTGTTAGCAGGTTCGCCTCGCTCTTCCAGGGTTGGGGGTTCGTTAACGCGTGCATTGGCAATAAACTACATCTCCCACAATGCATGCGACTATATTACCCACGAAGTGACATCATCCTGCCACTAGAGTGCAGTGTATCCCACATCTGCATTTACCGAGTTTTCTAACAAGTAGAATTGAGAAATTTCTATCCCAAAATGTCCAGGAAGTGAAAAATTGATGTGTTTTGTGTTATGAGGCGACGTCGCCCATCAAACACTATATACAGTCTTATAGTTACAACTGGCCCTTCGAGGGAAACCATGATGCTGATGTGGTCCAATGAGTTTCACACTCCTGCCTTAATGAAACCTTCTCCATGTATCTCTATGTGGCTTGGGACCGAGGGCTCGGCTGAGGAGTTGAGAGTGCTGGGATTTGACCTGCTGGTCATCCAATGCCTTAACCGCTGAACTACCACCCAAAATTCATTCATTCATTCATCTTCTACTGCTTTATCCGATCTTCCCTCGGGTCACGTGGAGTCTGTGTCTATCTCAGGCGTCTATGGGCATTAAGGCAGGATACACCCTGGATGGAATGCCAACCCATCACAGGACACACACACACACACACACACACACACACACACATTCATACACTAGGGACAATTTTCCAAGGTGCCAAACAACCTACTGTGAATGTTTGGTGACCGGGGATGAAACCGGAGAACCCGGAGAAAAACCTCCTGAGACACGGGGAGAACATGCAAACCCCACACACACACATGGCCGAGACGGGAATCGAACCCGGACCCTGGCGGTGTGAGACATATAGAAGTGAAATAAATAACGGGGAATAAAAGGTTATTGCGAGGGGCACAGTGGCTTAGTGGTTAGCACGTTCGCCTCATACTGCCAGGGCCTGGGTTCGATTCCCGTCTCGGCCATGTGTGTGTGGAGTTTGCATGTTCGCCCCGTACCTCAAGGTGTTTTTCTCCGGGTTCTCCGGTTTCCTCCCGGTCCAAAAACATGCACGGTAGGTTGATTGGCACCTTGGAAAATTGTTCCTAGTGTATGAATGTGTGTGTGTGTGTGTGTGTGTGCCCTGCGATGGGTTGGCATTCCATCCAGGGTGTATCCTGCCTTAATGCCCATAGACTCCTGAGATAGGCACAGACTCCCCGTGACCCGAGGGAAGATCGGATAAAGTGGTAGAAGATGAATGAATGAATGAAAAGGTTATTGTATATTTTGTGTAAGAATGGGGAGAGAATTTCAGTGTTGGATTTGGTCTTCTGAATGGTTAAAGCAACAGCAGTGTAGAGTTGATGCTAAAATAAGCCTGTAGGTGCTGACTCTGAAGGCCTCACAGCCGAAAGATTCCTTTGACTCCGGCAACACGTGACGAGGCGAATGTAATCCGATTGGATAGAAACTCCAACCTAAAATTACACTGGCTTCGCGTTGCTCCTTTGCTTAATCCTACACGGTGTAGCTGTAGAATGGGTGGAGTTTCTTCAAGAAGACTTGAATCACCACTATTTCGTAATTCGGCTGGTTATCTTTGTCGGAAGTTTGGGAAAGTGGAAAAAGTGTGTAAGAGTGGCTCATTTCACAGCGGACTTTGAAGTTCGACAGAATCGACTGCTTGTGAGTATTTGGAACGTTTGTCATTTACGCCAGGAGATGTTGACACGTTTAAATGGGGTTTTTGTCACGGCAGTTGACGTCAGCGTGATGACCTGTAGGGAGGCAAGTGTATCTGACACATTTAGGCCCGAAATATACTTTATACTTCTGTTAATGATGCAGTTAAGGGTTATGGGTCTTCCTCATGAGCACAGTGTTATTTGGCTGGTGGTTTTGAGACTTGAACTCACAACCTTCTGATCAGAAGTCCAACGTCTTGGATACCAAACCCGCCTCGCACCCCTCACACACTCTCACACACAAACACAGACAATTCAACTTAACAGCCATATCACCCTGTAGTCCATGACTGGTTACCCAATGCAGATAAGCAGGGATGAGCCTGGTTAGTACCTGGATGGGAGACCACCTGGGTATACTAGGTAGAGGTGTTAGTCTGGCCAGCAGGGGGCGCTTATCCTGTGGTCTGTGTGGGTCCAAACACCCCAGTATAGTGAAATTGATATAGTTCATCATTCCGTCTCCAGTAAGATGGTGTGTGGTGGGAGCTCTGGTGCACTATGGCTGCCGTCGCATCATCCAGGTGGATCCTGTACATGGGTGGTGGATGAGGAGGAGATCCACCTCTCATAATGTAAAGTGTCCAGAGAAGCCCTATATAAATGTAATTAATTGTTATTATTACTTCACCTCCGCTGTCACACACTACACCAGGGGTGTCTCTGCAGGTCCTCTGCCCTTCTAATTTGACACCCCTGATATGGAGCCGACTTCATTCATTCATTCATTCCTTCAACTTCTACCGCTTTATCCGATCTTCCCTCGGGTCACGGGGAGTCTGTGTCTATCTCAGGTGTCTATGGGCATTAATGCAGGATACACCCTGGATGGAATACCAACCCATCGCAGGGAATACACACACACACACACACACATTCATACACTAGGGACAATTTTCCAAGGTGCCAATCAACCTACCGTGCATGTTTTTGGACCGGAGGAAACCGGAGAACCCGGAGTAAAACCCCCTGAGGCACGGGGAGAACATGCACAAACTCCACACACACACATGGTCGAGACGGGAATCGAAACACACACTACACCAGGGGTCTCTCTGCAGGTCCTCTGCCCTTCTGGAACGTAGTTGGACACCTCCTGGTTTGGAGCCGACTTGAACAACAAAAAAATCGAGTAAAAAAAATATATATATATATATTTTTTTTTTCCCACAAAATCATATTTATTAGCAGAAGATGAAGGAAGTGAAAGAAGGCAGGAGAAATTCGTTGAGGAAATATATAAGGAAATATCAAATATTAAGATTCATTTAAAAATTCATTTTCATTTTAAAATTAAATATTTAGTTCCAGAAGGCCAGAGGACCATAATTAAAAACACCTGATCCAACTAATCCAGTCATTAAGACTTACATGAAAACTAAATGGTATGTATGCTGGACACCCCTGCATATTAAATGCTTCAGACTCCGTGTTCAACACTGACCTCTAGTGGTGGAAAGTGGTGTTAATCCTTTTCCAAGCATTTATCTGAATCGAAAAATATCCAGAGATCAAACTGCAGAGTTCACATTTTCAATTATTATAATATAATATATAATATATATATAATATATATATATATATAATATATATATATATATATATATATAATATTTTGGCTCTTCCTTTCTTCTGATAAAGCTTCCCATTCATTCATCTTCTAGCGCTTTATCCGATCTTCCCTCGGGTCACGGGGAGTCTGTGTCTATCTCAGGCGTCTATAGGCATTAAGGCAGGATACACCCTGGATGGAATGCCAACCCATCGCAGGACACACACACACACACATTCATACACTAGGGACAATTTTCCAAGGTGCCAATCAACCTACCGTGCATGTTTTTGGACCGGGGGAGGAAACCGGAGAACCCGGAGAAAAAAAACCCCCTGAGGTACGGGGAGAACATGTGAACATGCACAAACTCCACACACACATGGCCGAGACGGGAATCGAACGAACCCGGACCCTGGCGGTGTGAGGCGAACGTGCTAACCACTACGCCACCGTGTCCCCTATATTATATTATATGAATTAAAATTATATCTAAATGTCATCTTTATTAGTTTGCATGCATGTCAGCTTATGACCATTCATTCATTAATAGAAATACATTTTCCCAAACACCGTAACCTCATATGGAGGCGCTCCGAATTTCACCTGGTGGTTTAATGATCGCGTCTCACTGAGGATCACTCTCCTGTTATTGTGTAACGCCTCACCGGTGACACGATCAAACACATTATAAACAGGTATCAGTGCACTGGATACTTGGCAGAAACAAGCAGGGGGGAGTGGGGGGGGGGGGCAAAGGTTGGTACATTACAAGCATATTTTTCACAACAAGGAAGACAATTAGATCGAAATGCTGGAGCTCGAACTCGTTATAGATACACTATATAAACTCGTTATCGATGGGTGGAGACGCACCGTTTACTCTGCAGTCACTATGCGCGAGCTGTAACGCACATAATCAACAGTGTTATATAATTCATCTTATCACGTAGGGTATTAATGAGCGGACCTTGCTACTCGGGTGTGATTGCAAAGTGGAGGAGATGAGCAGATTACGGTAAATGGTAGGAAGGAGGACGAGTATCAATTACTGTACATCAATGAGGAATTTACAGCGTCCATGGAAACACCTGCATAGACATGGGCATGTTCCTATACAAACTGTATGGGGATTTCATTTGAACAAACAAATCTATAAAGGTTTATAACCTCAGCATCAGGGGCACGGTGGCGTAGTGGTTAGCACGTTCGCCTCACACCGCCAGGATCCGGGTTCGATTCCCGTCTCGGCCATGTGTGTGTGGAATGTGCATGTTCTCCCCGTGCCTCAGGGGGTTTTTCTCCGGGTTCTCCGGTTTCCTCCCCCGGTCCAAAAACATTTGCGGTAGGTTGATTGGCACCTTGGAAAAATTGTCCCTAGTGTATGATGTGTGTGTGTGTGTGTGTGTGTGTGTGTGTGTGTGTCCTGTGATGGGTTGGCATTCCATCCAGGGTGTATCCTGCCTTAATGCCCATAGACGCCTGAGATAGGCACAGACTCCCCGTGACCCGAGGGAAGATCGGATATAGCGGTAGAAGATGAATGAATACAAGAATGAACCTCAGCATCTCCAAATGTCCAGGGATGTGGTTAAGGCATTGGCTTCTAGACCGGAGGGTTCTAAGTTCAAATCCCAGCACCAACACCAAGACGCCACTCATGGGCCAACACATAACTGCGTAGTTCAGGGGTC
>JACRUU010000007.1:31629919-31714919 GCA_030449085.1 Kryptopterus vitreolus | reverse complement strand
AGATAGATAGATAGATAGATAGATAGATAGATAGATAGATAGATAGATAGATAGACAAGACAGATACAGACAAGGATAGACAGACAGACAGACAGACAGACTAGATATAGATAGACAGATAGACAGTGAATAGATAGATATCCATACAGATCAGATAGATAGATCTATAGATATAGAATAGATAGATAGATAGATAGATAGATATAGATACAGCATCAGACAACACAGACAAACAGACAGACAGACAGACAGACAAACAGACAGACAGACAGATAGATAGATAGATAGATAGATAGATAGATAGATAGATAGATAGATATATTGATAGATAGATAGATAGATAGACAAATCAACAGACCATACCTACAGATACATAGACAGACAGACAGACACATAGATCGATAGATAGATATATAGATAGATAGATAGATAGATAGATAGATAGATAGATAGATAGATAGATAGATAGATAGATAGATAGATGTAATGTAATTGGATTTATAAGTAGAAGTGATACTGAAAGCGTTTTTGAGAGCATGCTGTGTTTTTACACTGTATCATAGAGCAGTCTAAACGCAGAGGAAGGAATGGGTGTTATCTCACTGAGCGTCATCTATGGAACCATCATCCTGTCCTCCATGTTTCTGCCTCCCATCATGATCAAAAACCTGGGCTGTAAATGGACCATCTTCCTCAGCATGGCCTGCTACATCAGCTATTCTTTTGGAAATCTCTTCCCTGGATGGTGAGCCTGTTCATCTACACACATTCATGAAGGTTAAGAAAGGCTATGTTTGGTCAACCATCATTGTAAATTATTTATATACCCTTGATATAAATGAGATATATAAAAAGGTGATATATTAATGTATTGATGCACCCGAGACATATTTGTAAAAATTTTACATTCCCAGGCCGAGTCTACTCGCTACATCTGCTATTCTGGGTTTGGGAGGTTCTCCACTGTGGTCTGCTAAATGCACATACCTCACAATCAGTGGGAATGTACAGGCGGAGAAAGATAACAAGAAAGGCCAGGATATCATCAACCAATACTTTGGAATGTTCTTCCTCATCTTCCAGTCGTCTGCTGTATGGGGAAACCTCATGTCATCACTTATATTTCAACAAGACGCTAATGTAGGTACGTCTGGAAGATTTTTTTTATTGTATATTTAACAATAAATATTGTCACAAAGCAGCATTTTAATCGTAGAGCAGGGAAAAAGCTCATTGAAACCATGAAAGGAATGAGACTTAAAAGGAGACCAGTGATGCTCTCGGTGGCCCCACTACATTTACATTTACGGTATTATCCAGAGCGACTTTCAACTGAGCATTGAGGGTTAACGGCCTTGCTCAAGGGCCTACTAGTGGTAGCTTGGTTGTTGTGGGGTTTGAACCTGCGATCTTCTGGTCCAGAGGCGTTAACCACCTCCTCCCACAGACACAGATTTACATGGACACCCTTATCCGGAGCGAGTTACAACTGAGCAATTAATGGTTAATGACCTTACTCAAGGGCCCACTTGGTGGTGGTGGGATTTGAACCTGCGATCTTCTTTTCCAAAGGCAAATGCTTTAACCACTAAGCTACCACCGCCTACTATTAATGTCCATTCCCGTTCTGTGAACTATAAGGTCAAGGACATTGGTCATTACAAAGTCCATATGGCTGAAGAAAAGCAACTCGAGGCCCTCTTCATTAATATCATGTATCTGAGTAGTATCCAGTTAAGTAGGAGAACCAAGATGGATCAGGCAGGTCTGCAGGGCAAAAAGGGTCACCATCACATTTAAAGCGTATGTCCCGGTCTCCATTTACAGCATTTGGCAAATGCCCTTATCCAGAGCGACTTACAACTGAGCAATTGAGGGTTAAGGGCCTTGCTCAAGGGCCCACTAACGGCAGCTTGGTGGTGGTGGGGTTTGAACCCGTGATCTTACGGTCCAGAGTCCAACACCTTAACCACTGGACTACACCACCTCCTTATAATCAAAACCACCTCCCTAGCGATCAAAAGTGCATCAAGGAAGGTAGAGTGGTGAACCCAGAGACATGGTCATAGGCGACCAATCCCGTGCCATCCATGTGGTCCGATTTAACACGTGTAGCCACTGTAGCTCAATGTTGTAGCTTCAGTTACTTCTGAAGTAGTTGGCTCCAAGTGCATTGCCGTTTGTTGTGTATGGCCAAAAGCGCCAGAAATAGGCATTTGAGCCTCAGTACTTGCCAACGGAGCAAAGGGAGAAAATGGATTGGACTGATGAATCATGGTGGATGGCATGGGATGTTTATGTGGGTGGCATCCTGGAGAACCCATGCACCCAGAGCTGAAGACAAGCCACTGGAGACAGTGTGATGCATTGGGCAATGTTCTGTTGGGAAACCTTTGGACTGGTCATCCATGTAGATGTTACTTTGACACGTACCACCTGCTACAGACCATAACAACCTATTTCGGCAAGAGAGTGCGAATGGTTCAGGAATGGTTTGAGGTGTCCAACAATGCGTTTGAGTTGTTGTATTGGCCTCTGATTTCCTCAGGTGTTGACTTTGGTCTCCACTTGCATTGTCCAGTGTCCAGTGTGCCCTGGTTAACTAATATAACAATAGCTGATTTCAGGTGCTGTTAGATAACATTGTCTATAACTCAAACCTCTTCAGGTTATATATATATATATATATATATATATATATACCTGAAGAGGTTTGAGTTTGAGACACATATATATATATATATATTAAGAACGGTGTGTTTTGTTCTTTAAGCTGAAATCCCTGAGGAGAGACTGCAGTTCTGTGGTGCTGCTCTTTGCAATGAGAACTTCACCACCACTGGGAACTTCACACGGCCTGAACAGAATCTCGTCAACATACTGATGGGCTGCTATATCGGTAAATATTAAAGGCTACCACAGACTGATTCCTTTTCTACACAGCGTTGTTGAATCATTTCTATAAAATCCCTTATCTACTGCAAATAACTCGACTGACCGATCCCTCTGTAGGTGTGGGTGTTCTAGCGATGGTGCTTGTGGGAGTCTTTCTGGAGAACATTGATGGAAAAGAAGCAAAAGAATTTCGGAAAAAGAGAGGAAACCAGAACTTCTTCACTACATTACTGGCCACCTTCAGGCTACTAAGAGATAAAAGATTGATAATGCTCATTCCTTTAACTATGTACAGCGGATTTGAACAAAGCTTCCTGGCTGGCGAATACACCAAGGTACAAACATTTAGGTTACATAGTAATATAGTGAGTAGCTCATACCTGTTATGAATGCAAATATATATATATAGGGCACGGTGGTTTAGTGGTTAGCACGTTCGCCTCACACCTCCAGGGTATGGGTTCGATTCCCGTCTCGGCCATTGTGTGTGTGGAGTTTGCATGTTCTCCCCGTTCTTCCTCCCGTCTCTCCCCGTGCCTCAGGGTTTTTTTCTTTCCTTCCGGTTCTCCGGTTTCCTCCCCCGGTCCAAAAACATGCACGGTAGGTTGATTGGCACCTTGGAAAATTGTCTCTATTGTATGAATGTGTGTGTGTGTGTGTGTGCCCTGCGATGGGTTGGCATTCCATCCAAGGTGTATCCTGCCTTAATGCCCATAGACGCCTGAGATAGACACAGACTCCCCGTGACCCGAGGGAAGATCGGATATAGCAGTAGAAGATGAATGAATGAATGATATATATCCATTCATCCATCCATCCATCTTCTTCCGCTAATCTGGGACCGGGTCGCGGGTGCAGCAGTCTGTGCAGACATGCCCAGACTTCCCTCACTCCAGCCACTTCCTCTAGCTCCTCCGGGGGGACACCGAGGCGTTCCCAGGACAGTCGAGAGACATAGTCCCTCCAACGTGTTCTGGGTCTTCCTCGAGGCCTTTTCCCGGTGGGACATGTCCGAAACACCTCCCCTGGAAGGCGCCCAGGAGGCATCCAAAATAGATGCCCAAGCCACGCCAGCTGGCCCCTCTCGATGTGGAGGAGCAGCGGATCTACTCCGAGCTCCTCCTGAGAGACTGAACTTCTCACCCTATCTCTAAGGGAGCGCCCAGCCACCCTGCGAAGGAAGCTCATTTCGGCCGCCTGTATCTGGGGATCTTGCCCTTTCGGTCATGTCCCAAAGCTCATGGCCATAGGTGAGAGTAGGAACGTAGATCGACCAGTAAATTGAGAGGCTTTGCCTTTTGGCTCAGCTCCCTCTTCACTATGACGACGGACCGGTACATCGACCGCATTACTGCAGAGGCTGCACCGATCCGCCTGTCCATCTTCCCGTTCCATCCTCCCCTCAATCGTGAACAAGACCCCAAGATACTTGAACTCCTCCACTTGGGGAAGGAGCTCTCCACCAACCTGAAGTGGGCTAAAACCACCTTTTTGCGGCTAAGGACCATGGCCTCGGACTTGGAGGTGCTGATCTTCATCCCAGCTGCTTCACACTCGGCTGCAAACCTTCCCAGTGCATGCTGAAGGTCTTGGCCTGATGGAGCCAACAGGACAACATCAATCGGCAAAAAGCAGAGACGAGATCCTGTGGTCCCCAAACCAGACTCCCTCCAGCCCCTGGCTGCTCCTAGAAATTCTGTCCATAAAAATAATGAACAGAACCGGTGACAAAGGGCAGCCTTGCCGAAGTCCAACATGCACCGGAAACAGGTCTGACTTACTCCGGCAATGCGAACCAAACTCCTGCTCCGTGCATACATAGACCGAGCAGCCCTCAACAGAGGGCCTCGGACCCTATACTCCCGGAGCACCCCCCACAGAGTGCAGCGAGGGACACGGTTGGATGCCTTCTCCAAATCCACAAAGCACATGTGAACTGGTTGGGCAAACTCCCATGATCCCTCCATCACCCTGTAGAGGGTATAGAGATGGTCCAGTGTTCCACGGCCAGGTCGAAAACCGCATTGTTCCTCCTGAATCCGGGGTTCGACTAAAGGCCGAATTCTCCTCTCCAGTACCCTGGCATAGACTTTCCCAGGAAGGCTGAGGAGTGTGATCCCCCTATAGTTGGAGCACACCCTCCGGTCCCCTTTCTTAAAAAGAGGAACCACCACCCCGGTCTGCCAATCCAGAGGCACCGTCCCCAGCTGCCACGCGATGTTGCAGAGGCGTGTCAGCCAAGACAGCCCCACAACATCCAGAGACTTCAGGTACTCAGGGCGGAATCTCATCCACCCCCGCTGCTCTGCCACCGAGAAGCTTCTCAACTACCTCGGTGACCTTCAGCTTGGGTGATAGATGACGCCACCTCTGAGCCCATGGCCTCTGCTTCCTCATCGGAAGGCATGACTCCGGGGTTGAGGTGATCCTCAAAGTATTCCTTCCACCGTCCGATGATGTCCCCAGTTGAAGTCAACAGCTCCCCACCTCCACTGTAGACAGTTTTGGCAGGGCACTGCTTCCCCCTTCTGATATGTCGGACGGTTTGCCAGAACTTCTTTGAGGCCGACCGATAGTCCCTCTCCATGGCCTCTCCGAACTCCTCCCATACCTGAGATTTTGCCTCAACAACGACCCGGGCCGCAACCCGCTTGGCCTGACGGTACCCATCAGTTGCCTCAGGGGTCCCAAGAGCCAACCAGGCTCGGAAGGACTCCTTCTTCAGCTTGACGGCATCCCTTACTTCCGGAGACCACCACCGGGTTCGGGGATTACCGCCACGACAGGCACCTGAGACCTTACGGCCGCAGCTCAGAATGGCTGCATCGACAATGGAGGTGGAGAACATGGTCCACTCAGACTCAAATGTCTCCAAACCTCCCTCGGGATCTGGTTGAAGCTCTGCCGGAGGTGGGAGTTAAAGATGTCTCTGACGGGGGGTTCTGCTAGGCGTTCCCAGCACACCCTAACAATATGTTTGGGTCTGCCGAGTCTGTCCAGTCTTCCTTCCCCGCCATCGAATCCAACTCACCACCACCACCAGGTGGTGATCAGTTGACAGCTCCGCCCCTCTCTTCACCCGAGTGTCCAAAACAAAAAAAACACGGACGGAGGTCAGATGAGAACAACCACAAGGTCTATCATCGATCTCCGCCCTAGGGTGTCCTGGTACCATGTGTACTGATGGACACCCTTGTGTTTGAACATGGTGTTCGTTATGGACAAACTATGACTAGCACAGAAGTCCAATAACTGAGCACCACTCGGGTTCAGATCAGGGGGCCGTTCCTCCCAATCACGCCCCTCCAGGTATCACTGTCGTTGCCCACGTGCGCATTGAAGTCCCCCAGTAGAACAACGGAGTCTCCAGTTGGGGCGTTTATCAGCGCCACCTCCCAGAGACGCCAAGAAGGCCGGGTACTCTACACTGCCATTCGGCCCATAAGGCACAAACAACAGTGAGAGACTTTTCCCCAACCCGGAGGCGCAGGGAAACGACGCTCTCGTTCACCGGGGTAAACTCCAACACATGACGGCTAAGATGGGGGCTATGAGCAGGCCCACACCAGCCCGTCGTCTCTCACCGCCGGCAACTCCAGAATAATGGAGAAGTCCAGCCTCTCTCGAGGAGTATGGTTCCAGAGCCCAGACTGTGAGTGGAGGTGAGCCCGACTATCACTAGTCGGCATCTCTCAACCTCCCGCACAAGTTCGGGCTCCTTCCCCACCAGAGAGGTGACATTCCATGTCCCTAGAGCTAGTCTCTTGTGTCCAGAGGTCGGGTCGTCGAGGCCTACCGCCTTCGAACCACTGCCCGAACCACATTGCACCGGTCCCTTATGAGCCTTCCTACAGGTGGTGGGCCCACAGGAAGGTGTCCCCACGTCGCTCATTCGGGCTGGATGGGTGGAGGCCCGACCACCAGGCACTCGCTTTCGAGCCCCAGCCCCGGGCCTGGCTCCAGGGAGGGGCCCCGGCTGCGCCATACCGGGCGACGTTACGGTCCTTGATTTCGTTTTAATTTTATTCCTAAGGGAGCTGGAACCGCTTCTTCGTCTGAGCCGCATCCCCTAGGACCTGTTTGCCTTGGGAGACCCTACCAGGGGCATCTATCTAGCCCCCGACAACATAGCTCCTAAGGATCATCCGGTTACTCAAACCCCTCCACCACGATAAGGTGGGGGTTCAAGGAGGGGGGTGGCGGGTCAAGGAGGGTTGACCTCCACCTTTTTCAGCACACAAGAAGATCCTTTCATTTCTAATGGTTTAATTTTGATCTCTGGTGTAGATGTGTTTGGTCTTTTTTCATGTATATATATATATATATATATATATATATATAAATTTTTAATATATGTTTGTATGTGTTTTACAGAATTATGTGACCTGTGCATTGGGAATCCATTATGTCGGCTTTGTGATGATCTGCTTTGGGGCAGTAAACTCCTTGTCCTCGTTCACATTTGGGAAACTTGCGCAGTACACCGGGAGGATCGCCCTATTTTGCTTTGGTAATTTTCTGCATTTCAGGAATAGGAATTTTTTTGCTGTAGATCAGGATCATTTTAGAATATGAATATTTGCTAAAAATGCTAAAAGCGTCCAAAAGCGTCCTATTATACAATTGTGTGGCAAATATTTTGAAGAAAAAACGAATTTAAGTGGAAAAGCCAAGTGTCCCAATACTTTTGCCCATAAAGTGTACCTGTAAATGAGGCGTCACTGCTTACTGCTACAGTATTTTCACCTCTGTCTCCTTACAGCCGCTGTGATAAACCTGAGCTCGGCGATAGCTCTGCTGTACTGGAGACCTCATCCGGACCAGCTTCCCGTCTTCTTCGTGTTTCCTGCTCTCTGGGGAATGGCGGATGCTGTGTGGCAAACACAAACCAACGGTCAGAGACTCTTAACCAACCAGAAACAGAAACTAGTGTTTATACATGCATGCATTGAGATTTGATCTTTGACAGCAGCCATATCACCCTGTAGCCCAAGACTGGTTGTCCACTGAAGATAACCAGGGATGAGCCTGGTTACTACCTAGATGGGAGACCACCTGGGAATACTAGCTTGCTGCTGGAAGAGGTGTTAGTGTGTCCAGCAGTGGGTCCTAACACCCCAGTATAGTGACAGGGGACACTATAGTGTCAAAAAGCACCATCTATCAGATGAGACGTTAAAAAAATTAAAAAATCCGACTTGTTTTTGTCTTTTTTTAAACAAAAAAAAAAATCCTGACTCTCTTTGGTCATTAAAAATCCCAGGATGTCTTTTGAAATAGAGTGGAGGCGAGTCCTATTGGACAATTTCGCCCATTGGCCTCCCAAACGTCCCCTTATCTATTGATTGGCTTCAGCATTCTGTCGCCTCTCCACCAGTAAGATGGTGTGTGATGGGCGTTCTGGTGCACTATGGCTACCGTAGCATCATTCAGGTGGATGCTGTACACCGGTGGTGGATGAGGACGAGATCCACGTCTCATAATGTAAAGTAGTGCTTTAAGTGTCCAGAAAAGTGCTATATAAATGTAATGAATTATTATTATTATTATTATTATTATTATTATTATTATTATAAGCCTGATTTAACCCTGCTTTATAACGAATAGATAACACATGCAGAACAAAAGAATTGGAATCAAATAAAACAACGACTGCAAAATAAAATAAATACATAAATATTACAATATTTTTTAACCTATATCAATATTTATTTATTTTTTGAAAAAAATCAAATAAATGATTAAAGAGGCACGGTGGTTTAGTGGTTAGAACGTTCGCCTCACACCGCCAGGGTCCGGGTTCGATTCCCGTCTCGGCCATGTGTGTGTGGAGTTTGTGCATGTTCTCCCCGTGCCTCAGGGGGTTTTTCTCCGGGTTCTCCGGTTTCCTCCCCGGTCCAAAAAACATGCACGGTAGAGGTTGATTGGCACCTTGGAAAATTGTCCCTAGTGTATGAATGTGTGTGTGTGTCCTGTGATGGGTTGGCATTCCATCCAGGGTGTATCCTGCTTTAATACCCATAGACGCCTGAGATAGACACAGACTCCCCGTGATTCGAGGGAAGTTCGGATATAGCGGTAGAAGATGAATGAATTAAAAAATGATAAAATAATAAATTGTAAAATAAACCTTCAACAATTTCCAAATAAAATCAAATATTGACAGTGAACCAGTGAACTGCCATCAGAAACAATGACACCTAATGTTTATTAAGACATTCAGTCTCCTCTGAACACTCCTCTGAAATTCAGTGTATTGGGGACCATGAGAATGATAATTCCAAGTAAAAGTAATCTTACTGCAGCAGAGGTAGCTCTTCTTGGTCTTCCTTTGCTAGGATGGTCTTCCTTTGCTAGGATGGTCTTTTTGAGAGCCTGTTTCTTCAGCATTTATTTGTTTTGGAGACTCAACTTGAGATCTTTTTGACAAACCTTCAGTATTTTAATTATTTATGTACAGTCCAATCCCTTAATAACGCCTCTCAAAACAGCGTCTAACAGCTTATGTGTGTGTTT
Organism: Kryptopterus vitreolus; assembly: GCA_030449085.1. Classification (NCBI taxonomy): domain Eukaryota; kingdom Metazoa; phylum Chordata; class Actinopteri; order Siluriformes; family Siluridae; genus Kryptopterus; species Kryptopterus vitreolus. Next base: position 31,705,508 of record JACRUU010000007.1, on the reverse strand, counting down.
TTCTCTCACCAAAGCTTTATACGGCGTTCTGTTCCCTAAACACAAGGAGGCAGCGTTTGCTAATTACCGCATGTGGGAGTCTTTGGGCTTCGTGATCGCCTTCGCATACAGCACTTACATCTGTCTGTCCACCAAAATCTACATCCTCATCTCAGTCCTTGTGCTGACCATGCTGACGTACCTGTGGGTGGAGTACAACGAGTACAAGAATCCGACGACGCCGGTGAAATATGACAAGGACATGTTGGACGACGACGTGTACCTTAAAGACAAGGAGAAATCTCAGATTGTCAGTCAGACAAAATTATAGACAAAGAAAATCTGTTATTATATTTTATATTCTTTTTTTTTTGGAGTGGGAGGAGTTATCAATGAAGTTATCAATCTTTATTCTTTTTTTTTACAGTAAAAAAATGTAACCATACGGGGGCAGGTGGAGGAGAGGGTGGGTGGGTCATTATCTATAGTAATAATAATAATAATAAAAATGTATGTAAATATATGTATATAAAATTGCACAATTGCCATGAATCGCATATTTTCAATGTACAATAAATGACTGCTTTTCATATTTCATATTAACACTCAAAATCTTTCCCTTTAATAAAATTATTGACTATATTTTTGACTATTTATTTAACTCTGAAAATGATTCTTTTAATATTAATTTCTTGTTGATGGTTTAATTTCAGGGGGCACAGTGGTTTAGTGGTTAGCACGTTCGCCCTCACACCGCCAGGGTTCGATTCCCGTCTCGGCCATGTGTGTGTGGAGTTTGTGCATGTTCTCCCCGTGCCTCAGGGGGTTTTTCTCCGGGTTCTCCGGTGTCCTCCCCGGTCCAAAAACATGCACGGTAGGTTGATTGGCACCTTGGAAAATTGTCCCTAGTGTATGAATGTGTGTGTGTGTGTGTGTGTGTGTGTCCTGTGATGGGTTGGTATTCCATCCAGGGTGTATCCTGCCTTAATGTCCATAGACTCCTGAGATAGACACAGGATCCCCGTGACCCGAGGGAAGATCAGGATAAAGCGGTACTAGAAGATGAATGAATGAATGAATGTTTATTAATTTCAAAGTTAATTATTTATTGCTTGTTTTAGTTGTTAAATACGGTACGCAGTTCCTTTTGCTTTCCATATAAACTGGTGATAGGTTTAGGTTCCACACAGTAATACAGTGAGGAGCTGATTCCTGTAATTCGGGGAAATTTAGGAAGATAAGATAAATGTATTCATCCCACAGTGTGGAAAGGAATTGTGAGTGGATGTACTTTCTTGGATATTTTTGTTAATAAAACACATCTCTTGCCTCTTTTATATTGTATCCGAACATTACAAGTGTTAAGTGCAGCTGAGGAAAGGTCACAATGTTGACATGATCTTGGAAGGACTGAAGTTTCTATATTCATTCGTTCTTTTTTGTTCTTTGATGTCTGGAGAGACGGTGTATTATTATGGGTTAAAATTTTGCATATATAATTTGTAAAATAAAAAAAAAAAAAACTTTAAATACAAAAAAAAAAAATATATATATATATATATATATATATATATATAATATATAATTAGTGCATCATCGAAACCTTTAGAGCAGGGGTGGGCAATCTTCGGCCTGAGGGCCACATCCAGTACTTAGGGCCTTATACTCATATCATTATTTCCACTGCGTTCATTTGACATTGACCTGTAATTCTCCACCAGGTGGCGCTTTAGGTGCAGTGATACATTGAGTATTAACATTAATGCCTTTTATATGTTTATAATTGATATGTATGCATCTGCTGCTGGTACATGTTTTTAAATGTGAGCCCTGAGCCAAAAAGTTTGCCCTCATTCCTGCTTTTGAGGAAATGGACTCAAAAGGGGAACCCGTCCTCGTTTGCGTGATATCAGCAGTGTGAATATAAATAATAAACATCAGAGAGTCAGAACTTCCATGAACATTTGGCAGTGTGATTGTGAATAACGTCCTAAACCAAAGTGGCCCAACATCAAAACTCGGCATGAAGTGGGATCTAAAGGGATCTGGACCCGCAGTTTTTGTCCGATCGCCACGAATCATACCTCATATCATGCGGCCCGATGGCGTAAGGTGTGATATTAGTCACACCTTTCCCCGCGCGGAACCAGGGGCCAAAAAGCAAAACATTTTTTCCATAGAAAATGAATGGGCAGAGGTTTCGTGCCTCACAGTTCGGCCTGTGAGCGTCCGACATGCACATATGCCATATCCACTCGTAGGGGGTCCGGAGTGGATCACAATCATATACCTCCCGAACCCCACACCCGTTCGAAAATTCGGGAAATTCGTGACATTCCAGCCCCATAGAGAATGAATGGGGAAATTTGCCCGTGTTCGCCCGACATGCACATTTGACATATCCACTCGTATGTGAGACGTACGCAAACGTATGACTACCGCATGACATCACGTGGCTGGAAAACGTGAAAAATCTGCGTAACGGAGAAACTGGGACACAGGGTAATGTGACATGTCGAAACGCTCGGCACATCGACGGGACTCGGATGCTGGATAATTTGATGATATCACGTGATATCACTGGCCCCGCCCCCTCCCTAAAAACCCTAAAAAACACCCAAAACGGGCGTTTTTGGTGTCTAAACACTCGTCTCTCCGAACGAGCTAGTATTTTGAAGTCAACGCTAAACAATGAATGGACCAGTCTCTAAGGGGTCGTGCTCAGAGCTGCGGTTTGCATCGGCCAGAATTACTCACATTTTCTTCATGATATGTCCCATTTCTAGTTCTCATTATGCTACCGGTAATGAAAAGAATAACGAAATTCTCTTACAATGAAAAAGATATACAATTGTGGACTGAGGCAAAAATACAGGTCAGAAACAGGAAAACAATAAATACAAGTATGTCATTTTATATTTAACACACACACAGAAACGCTAAGTGGTTGTTTTGCATGTATAAGCACAATGCAAAATGCTTTAAATCGTACTCCTTGAACATGCTGACACCGTGCATCACAAACTAAGCACACGGCTTTTCGGTTAAACTCTGTAAATAAATAATTTTGCAGTCGGTGCGCATGTTAAACCGCGGCGTTCGGTATCAAACTTCCACTTCATGAATTGACATATTAAGGGTATGTAAATATGCGTGCACCTGTCAACTGTAAATGCGAAATAAAATACTTTCAAAATAAAAGCAGGAAAGCATCACAATCGTTTTTTTCATTTACGTGCATTATTTGCGAATGACCACACGGAAGCGTCAATGTGGCCTGTAAAATGCCCAGATCTGCTGTAGATGGTTTGGGATGTTTACAGGGTTTACTAGCCGTTACTGCACTGTACTCTTTGAAGGTCCATAATCTGCATGGTGTTGGGCACAAATGGATCTGGTGGAACATCAGGAAGCATTGCGATGAGAAGAGAAGCGGTGGAGAGGAATTAGTGTAGATGCTGTTCAAGATGATGTGTACTGGAGTAGACGGTTATGATGTGTGAGGTGTAGGCCTTGCTTAAAAGATATGTCTTTAAACTACACTTAAATGTAGAGAGTGTGTCTGAGCCCTAAACTCTGTCTGGAAGGCTATTCCAATGTTGAGGAGTTAAATGTGAGAATGTTATACTGCATTTAGTGGACTTTGCTATCCTAGGAACTACTAGAAGTCTGGAATTTTGGGATCCTAAAGGGTGTGACAGCATCTTGGAAGACTGGATAGGGAAACTAAACCATTTAGGGCTTCACACAATAGTAACAGGTAGACAGTGTAGGGATGATAAGGTTAAGGTTATATGACCATATTTTCTTATCCTGGTGTAGACTCTAACTACTGCATTCTGGACTAACTGTAGCTTGTTTATTAATGATCCTGAACAGCCACCTAGTAATGCATTATAATAGTTTAGTCTGAAGGTCACAATGCATGGATTAGCTTCTCTGCATCCAATATATAGACAATGTGTTTCTTAGCTTCTAGACAATGTGTTTATTTGCGTCTAAGATTGAAGAGGGTTGTTTTTGTAATATCATTCATTCCTTCATCTTCTACCGCTATATCCGATCTTCCCTCGGGTCACGGGGAGTCTGTGCCTATCTCAGGCGTCTATGGGCGTTAAGGCAGGATACACCCTGGATGGAATGCCAACCCATCACACACACACACACACACACACACATTCACACACACTCATACACTAGGGACAATTTTCCAAGGTGCCAATCAACCTACCGTGCATGTTTTTGGACCGGGAGGAAACCGGAGAACCCGGAGAAAAACCCCCTGAGGCACGGGGAGAGCATGCACAAACTCCACACACACATGGCCGAGACGGGAATCGAACCCGGACCCTGGCGGTGTGAGGCGAACGTGCTAACCACTAAACCATCATGCCCCACTGTTTTTGAAAGAGCGACATACAAAAATTGTTCTATATGTATAAACTAACACTTGTTTGGTCGATTAAAAACAAAAGATACAAAGAGCATTAAACTCCATTGAGAGGAATTAAAAAAAAAAGACGTGGAAGAAGTGCTAGTTCAAGTGTTGCTGAAAGAGATATGTCTTCACCCGTTGCTTGACGATAGTTAGGGGACGTCTAGGGAAGTTCATTGCACAACTGCAACTCCCTATTCGAGGTTCTACCTCGGTGTAAACGATTCACGGGCTGGATAAAGAGAGACAGATAACCAAATCACCAAGCTGAGAGCCATTTTTATTACTTTCCATGCGTGTCCAGGGGCTTTCCGTCCCTCATACTCATGCCGGGACACATCCGCAGTCTCATGACTCTGGAGACGTCCGTCATGTCTTCCTTAAACATTTAGTCTCTGTCTATAATGCTTGCTATAATTAAATTTATCCGATGCTGTTGATCCCTCCATTTTCACCATGAACACAGAGTAATTGTTTCATAGACGCCTGAGAGAGGCAAGGTCTCCCCGTGACCCAAGGGAAGATTGGATATAGCGGTAGAAGATGAATGAATGAATGAATATTTCTTTTTGAGCAAACCGAAGCGACGGTCGCAAGGAAAAACTCCCTGAGAACAGGAAGAAACCTTGAGAGGAACCAGACTCAACAGAGAACCCCATCCTCATTTGGGTTGTTAGTTGTGTTTGTGGTTTGAGGATGTTTATTGTGGAGTGCGGAGTGTATCCATGAATTTGTTTGAGGCGTCATCAACCGGGGGCGGGGTCACCATGAGGGTCAGACAGGACCAGAGTGCAGAGGGGGTCTGGATCACTGCCAGCTCAGCAGTAGGACATGTAACTCAGCGGAGAGAGAGAGAGAGAGCGAAAGAAAGAAGGAAAGAAAAAAAGAGTGGTTAGGCACGGTCATAGTTGCAGTGTGGGAATGAATGTATATTTAGTGTAGAGTGCAAATGTGGACTCCGGCAGGATTAACTTTAACAGCATAACTAAAAGGAGAATCAGAGGGAAACACAGACATGTGTAAACAAACATACCAATTGTGTCAGAACATGGGAATGGAGGGAGGAGCCGAATGGAACGAGCGCTAAAGAACACCTGTACCTAATGAGCAATCAGCACGCTCATTTCCATCCTGCGTCGATAATAAAATGGCGAGAGAGTCCCTGGGCAGGGAGCAGATGGGCGGAGCAAGCTGATAAGCACGGTGCGAGCCGGAATGCAGGTGTACCGGTCAGCAGGTTCACTCAGGAGCGGACGTGGGGAAAATGGCGACAGTAGCAGGCTGATCTGCGGGCAAAAGACAGGCGAACGCCGAAGAAGACTGCGAGTGGGCATCGACAGACCTCAGAGAAGGGCCCACTAGCCATGAGATTGTCGGTGTGTCTCGGAGTGAGTACGAGGGATGGAAAGCGCCGGGACATAAAAATGGTCTTTGCTTGGTGATGTGTAGTCTGTCACTCTTTCTTCCAGATCGGACCCGTGAATAGTTTCGAGTGGTGCCGAAATCACAGGCCTGGAAGAGCGGTATGATTCTGAACGGACATCACCGCAGAGGGGGTGTGACCACACCGGCAAGGCCGAGCACGGCACTCCTCTCCAGGGAAGTCGGGAAGGGGTGTACCCAGGGACAGGCAGCATCTCTCCCTCTCTCTCCTGTTCTCCACTGACCCCACCCACCTGCCTGCAGATTTGGGAGCTTCTGGACCATCGGTAGGGGGGGGGGGGGGGGGGGGGGGGGAGTTGGCTCAGGCCAAATGGTTCCCTGGCCTGAGTCAGGTGTTGGTGGAGTGTGCTAGCATATCGTGAGTGGAGGGCGGAGAAGGACGGAAAAAGCGCTAAGGAACACCTGAACCTGATGAGTAAGCGAGAGAAGCAGGCCGAACTGTGGGAAAGAGACGAAAGTGGGCGTCGACGGACGTCAGAGGAGGGTTCCTGAGCCGTGAGATGTTGGGTGTCTCAGCGTAACAGCAACGGAAAGCGGCAAGACATGCATGGAAAGAAATAAAAATGGCTGTCTGCTTGGTCATGTGATTATCTGTCTCTCTTTCTTCCAGCGAGGACCCGTGAATCGTTTACTACAATCTTATGGCTCAGTGTGCAAAAATGTTTGGCTATATAGTGTCTATATTTACCAGTGAATACATTTATAACTTGGCGTAATGCATTCATAAAGCAGTATATGTTAGATTCCAGATTTATTCATTCATCTTTATTCATTTATTCATTCACCAGCCTATCTCAGGTGTCTATGGGCATTAAGGCAGGATACACCCTGGATGGAATGCCAACCCATCGCAGGGCACACACACACACACACACACACACATTCATACACATTCATACACTAGGGACAATTTCCAAGGTGCCAATCAACCTGCCGTGCATGTTTTTGGAACGGGGAAGGAAACCGGAGAACCCGGAAAAAAAAAACCCTGAGGCACGGGGAGAACATGCAAAACTCCACACACACATGGCCGAGGCAAGGAATCGAACCCGGACCCTGGCGGTGTGAGGCGAACGTGCTAACCAATAAGCCACCGTGCCCCCTCCCAGATTTATTCATTATATTTAAATGATACAGCTGAATTGTGGGGAAAACACAACCGGTAACTATTTTTGGACATAAGTATTATATCCAAAAATATAAGGGGGGGAGTAGCTCAGTGGTCTAATGTGCTCAGCTGCTAATTGGAAGATCCGGGTTCGAGCTCTAGTATGGCCTAGACCCTTAACCCACTGTGCTCCAGGGGTGCATTATCATGGCCGAACCCGGCGCTCTGACCACCAGCTACCAACAAGCTGGGATATGCGAAGAAAGAATTTCACTGTGCTGTAATGTATATGTGACAAATAAAGGCTATTCTAGTCTATTCTATCAGTAGTTATATAAATATAAATATATTCATTCATTCATTCATCTTCTACCGCTTTGTCCGATTCCTCGGGTCACGGGGAGCCTGTGTCTATCTCAGGTGTCTATGGGCATTAAGGCAGGATACACCCTGGATAGAATGCCAACCCATCGCAGGGCACACACACACACATTCACGCACACATTCACACACACATTCATACACTAGGGACAATTTTCCAAGGTGCCAATCAACCTACCGTGCATGTTTTTGGACCGGTAGGAGGAAACCGGAGAACCCGGAGAAAAACCCCCTGAGGCACGGGGAGAACATGCAAACTCCACACACACATTCCCGAGACGGGAATCGAACCCGGATCCTGGCGGTGTGAGGCGAACGTGCTAACCACTAAGCCACCGTGCCCCCTAATATAAATATATGTATTTCTGAAAAGAATTATGACATAATATTATTCTATGAATTTTTTTATGACTTATTCTATCCTATTCTATTCAATTCTATTATGTCAAGTTGTGTCTTGTTAGCAGCATGTCTCCAATGTTCAGCTATCATTATACACTCTCTGACTCTTTACACTGAGCTTGTCCAAAAAAAATGGCATATTTTCCACCATTACATGCTGAACTTTGTCCTCCAACACAGGGGGGTTACAGTGTATATGAAGTGTGTGCAAACCTAGCAATTGACCAGTCAGCATCAACCTTCTACTGAGAGTCTGTTTTTAACTCTGTGTGTTACATTTCTTTTCTTTCTTTTCTTTTCTAACTACAGATTTTTTTTCGAACCTGCCACAATGATAAGCCGGAATACCAAGAATGTCCTTGTGGTGTCGTTTGGATTTTTGCTGTTGTTCACGGCCTATGGAGGACTGGAGAGTCTACAGGTAATCACAGCCACGTTTATACAAATGCACTAATGCACGATCTGTCAATCTTTACTCCGTGTACTGCAAACTCTCACATGATCAAATTCTTATATTGCATTCTATTGGAAAAAACCTAACATCTATATTAAGAAATATATATTTATGTCTAAGAAAAAGACATTTGGTTCCCATTTTCACTTATTATAAGCTCTAGTCTTCTAGGATGATGTACCGCTTGATTTTATTGGTGCTTGTGAAGATTTTATGGTCAATAAGCATTCATCCCAATGGTGTTTTATAAATCTATAGTAGAGCTCTATATAAGTAGATCTTATGTTCATGGATCTGGAGTAGACTTCAAAAAGATCTTCTTCAAAAGGTTTTTCTTGTGATCTAGTTCATCTCTGAGGGGTTTGATCGGATTTTGGAGTGGTGATCGGATAGCCCTTTCATGAGAGGGAGGTGGTAGGTCAGCGGTTAAGGCATTTCGACCAGAAGATCGGAAGATCGCAGGTTCAAATACCACCATCACTAAAGCTGCCATTAGTGGGCCCTTGAGCAAGGCCCTTAACCCTCAATTGTTCAGTTGTAAGTCGCTCTGGATAAGGGCGTCTGCCAAATGCTGTAAGATGTAAATGTAATGATAGATAACACTCCAGACAACTGTTTACTCTCTAACTTACTCTTACAGAGTTTGGATATATTTATTGGATGTCTGCTCCAATGAGCTGCAGTCCAAGTCTTTCAGTAATAATAGGTTACTGTTTGTAACCCTGCTTCTCAGAAACATCGAGTAGAGAGATCCACCACAAAGTAGTAGAGCTCACATTAGTGAGGAAAAGAAAAAAAAACCCACCATGGAGTGCATGACATGTGGTGACTCAAATGCTAGAACCTAAATAATAATAATAATATAATAATCCTTTATTGGTCACACTTACATTACAGCACAGTGAAATTCTTTTCTTCGCATATCCCAGCTTGATGTTGGTAGTTGGGGGTCAGAGCGCAGGGTCGGCCATGATACGGCGCCCCTGGAGCACAGAGGGTTAAGGGTCTTGCTCAAGGACCCAAGGGTGGCAGCTTGGCCATACCGGGGCACGAACCTGGATCTTCCGATCAGCAGCCCAGAGCCTTACAACACTGAGCCACCCCTGACAACTGACATACATATTAAACATGTCAGGACTAGAAGAAGGTCGAGGGCCCAATAGTGCAAGACTATGAAGAGCTCAGGCCAAAGACAGCATGAGCTACTGAGGTCTGGTTAACATAGAGTACTTGACAAAAGTATCCAGGGAAAGGCCCGGCCTGCAGTGGAACAAATGTCCTGCAAGGGAACCTGCCTAAAAAAAAAGCCCAAGAGGCAGTGGAGAGAGCTTCAAGGCCCCTTGAAGGCTGCACTCCTTTAGATTCCTGTGCCAAAGGTGCGTTACGTAGAAATAAGGTTCCCTTTGTTGGGGTTTGAACTGGAGAGGCATGATATCTGCTATCCAAGGTGCCTTGGACCACCTGGGTGGTATCAGGATCAGTCAACCCTTGTACTTTCACCCTGGCTGGGGTTGGAGTTATCAGGCAGAGCAGAGGAAGTGCAGCAACAACTGGCCATTGATGGGCCAGCGTGGCAACCCGAAGCAGTTAGTTGGCCATTCACAGGGCATCTGGTGCTGTGCTGGCTTGCTTGGGAGACAAAGCTTTAAAGCCTCATCCTTCTTATCGTCACAATGTTTCTGCATCAGCACAATGGACGGATTAAGCCACAGTGCATGTTCTTCAACCACCGAGACTCCATTCGTACAGCTTGACAGGCACTGCAGAGGACAAGGTCACACATGAGGTGGAATATAAATGCCACTATGACCAAGCTGAATGCTCGTGGAAGAAAGAAAGGGCGACATTTGATGGTCAGACGTATCAGATTTGGTGTGCAGGGATGTGTGAGAGGAACAATGCTCACGCTGTTGTACCAGCGGTTGTTCACCATCAGACACACTTGTCACACCATCAGACACACCTCTGGGTTCAGCCGTTGCGGGAACATTATTTATGATTTTTACCCCGAATGTCTCTTTGGCGTCGCCTTTTCTTCATTTATCACTGTAATAAAAGTAGTAATGAGGATAATAAGGACTCATTTAATGGCTGTTGCTCAACAGTAGATAAAGCTATAGACTGATCAAAAACTATATTGAAAGCTTCACCTAAAACACTTTAAAGAATGTAATTGGATTTATAAGTCTAAGTGGCATGAAAGCGTGTTTGAGAGCATGCTGTGTTTTTACACTGTATCATAGAGCAGTCTAAACGCAGAGGAAGGAATGGGTGTTATCTCACTGAGCGTCATCTATGGAACCGTCATCCTGTCCTCCATGTTTCTGCCTCCCATCATGATCAAAAACCTGGGCTATAAATGGACCATCTTCCTCAGCATGGCCTGCTACATCAGCTATTCTTTCGGAAATCTCTTCCCTGGATGGTGAGCCTGTTCATCTACACACATTCATGAAGGTTAAGAAAGGCTATGTTTGGTCAACCATCATTGTAAATTGTTTATATACCCTTGAAATAAAGGATATATATAGGCGCTATGTATTAATGCACCAGATAAACTATTTGTAATACTAAAATATTTTACATTCCCAGGCCGAGTCTAATCGTTACATCTGCTATTCTGGGTTTGGGAGGTTCTACGCTGTGGTCTGCTAAATGCACATATCTCATAATCAGTGGGAATGTACAGGCGGAGAAAGATAACAGGAGAAGCCAGGATATCATCAACCAATACTTTGGCATGTTCTTCTTCTTCTTCCAGTCGTCTGCTGTATGGGGAAACCTCATGTCATCGCTTATATTTCAACAAGACGCTAATGTAGGTACGTCTGAAAGATGTGTCCATTGGACAATTAACAATAAATATTGTCACTAGGCAGCATTTTAATCGTAGAAATGTATCACCAATGAGCACGCCTGTGGTGGTGGGTATGAGGGAAAAGTTCTAAGAAAGCCATGAAGACTTAAAAAGGCCATTCATGATCAGTAGTCCTTCCCATCTGTGGTATATGGTCAACTATATGGTCAAGGACATAGTCTATATGGGTGGATTTCTCACTGGTCGAAAGCATCTTCAGTAATATCGTGTACGTGAGGGAGTAGTATCCAGTTGATGACATTTGAGTTCAGAATTAGGGGACCCGAGATGGACCAGAGAGCAAAAAGGGTCAAAATCACATAGATCTCATAGTAACTGGAAATACAGAGAGAAAAAGGAAAGACAGATATTTGTTGTCCAATGATGGTTAAGGAGAATCAGCACTGTGTACACTGGAGCCCGAGAAGAGAAGAACCATGAGTGAACAATAATCCAAACATCCCAGTGTAATAAAACACTCTATGTCCATTAAACATGGCTGTGTATACTTTTATGCCAGTTTGTTACATTACAGTATGGGCAGCTGATAGGAAGATCCGGGTTCGAGCCCCGGTAATGCCAAGCTGCCGCCCTTGGGGTCCTTGAGCAAGACCCTTAACCCTCTGTGCCCGCTTTGGTCCATGTGGGCCGATCCAACACCGTACATCTGTGTTGTAGCTTCACCTACTGCTGAAGAAGTTAATGCTGGTTCTGATACAAAGGTGTTAGAATACACTCATGAATCATGGTGGATGATGGGGTGTTTATGTGATGGCTGTGGCCTCTTTTAAAAGGATAATGCACTCTGCCACAAGGCAAAATAGGTTCAGGAATGGTTCGAGGAGGACAATGTTGAGGTTTTGGCTCAGCCAGAGTTCTCCATATTTCAATCCAATCGAGCATCTGTGCGATATCCTGGACAACCAAATGCCATATCGTAATTTACAGTATCTCCATAAGGGATCTTCTACTAACATCTGGGCACCAGATATCACAGCCTATCAGTCTATGCGCCAAAGAATCAGGGTCCAATGGGGACCAATGCAATATCTGTTAGACAGTCATAATGTTATACCTAATCAATGTATATCATTATCTACTACAAAAAAACTACCTTTGAAGACATATACTTGATTAGGACAGAGAGAACTACTTTGGGTTTTATTCTGCATGATAATGTTGATTAGACTTGCTGTAAATGAATATTAAAGAACGGTGTGTTTTGTTCTTTAAGCTGAAATCCCTGAGGAGAGACTGCAGTTCTGTGGTGCTGCTCTTTGCAATGAGAACTTCACCACCACTGGGAACTTCACACGGCCAGAACAGAATCTCGTCAACATACTAATAGGCTGCTATATCGGTAAAAATGTAGGGCTACCACAGATTCCTTTTCTACACAGCGTTGTTGAATCCTTATCTACTGCAAAATAACCCCTGACCGATCCCTCTGTAGGTGTGGGTGTTCTAGCGATGGTGCTTGTGGGAGTTTTTCTGGAGAACATTGACGGAAAAGAAGCAAAGGAATTTCGGAAAAACAGAGGAAACCAGAACTTCCTCACTACATTACTGGCCACCTTCAGACTTCTACGAGATAAAAGAATGATAATGCTCATTCCTTTGACTATATACAGCGGACTGGAACAAAGCTTCATCGCTGGCGAATACACCAAGGTAAAAAAGAATCAGAGAATATATTTGATTATAAACTAAGGTCCACTCTGTAGACAACATTATAGCTCTGACATACATATACATATTATCCTGATACCTCAGCACTGATATTCTCCCTGTTTTGTATGTCTTTTACAGAATTACGTGACCTGTGCATTGGGAATCCATTATGTCGGCTTTGTGATGATCTGCTTTGGGGCGGTGAACGCCTTGTTCTCGTACATATTCGGGAAACTTGCGCAGTACACCGGGAGGATCGCTCTGTTTTCCTTAGGTCATTTTTAGGATTTCATGGATAGGAATCTTTTGCCCTACATAGATTCTTTTTATTAACAATTTAATGTGTAAAAAGATCTAATTATTATTTACAGTTATTTATACAATTGTGTGTCAAATATTTTGAAAAAGAACCTAATTTACGTGGAAATGCCGTCTATCACAATATTTTTGCCCATACAGTGTACATGTAAATGAGGCGTCACTGCTACAGTATTTTCACCTTACAGCCGCTGTGATAAACCTGAGCTCGGCGATAGCTCTGCTGTACTGGAGACCTCATCCGGACCAGCTTCCCGTCTTCTTCGTGCTTGCTGGTCTCTGGGGAATGGCGGACGCTGTGTGGCAAACGCAACCCAACGGTCAGACACTCTTAACCAACCAGAAAAAGAGGCTGATTTAACCCTGCATTATAACAACTACATAACACATTGTGCAGATGCAAATGGAATGAAATAAAAATAAAATTACTAAAGTTAAAGAAAATAAATACATACATAGATTAAAAATAAGCATAGACATACAGTCTCCACTGAACAGTGGATGATGAAAGAGAAGAATTAAAGAAGTAGAATTCAGTGACGAATTCATCTACTGCAGCAGAGGTAGCTCTTTGTGTTGCTTTGCTAGGATGGTCTTCATGGCAGCCTGTTTCTTCAGCATTTGTTTGTTTTGGGAGATTGCACTTGAGATCTTTTTCTTGATATTTTCATGAAATGACAAACTTTAATATCCTTAAGGTACTGATGTCTATTTTCTTTTTTTAAACTGTCTATCCTGTCTTTTCTCTTGGTTTAAAGTGGTTCGTGCTATAATATGGATGTGTACAGTAGTGGTATTAATAAGCCTATTAACTCTGCACTCTGTCTATCCTCTGCAAAAGACAACTGATTGTCTAAAGTATATTAAAGAAGGCAAGAAATGCCTTCTAACAGCTTATGTGTGTTTTCCTTCCACTACAGTTCTATACGGCGTTCTGTTCCCTCAACAGAAGGAGGCAGCGTTTGCTAATTATCGCATGTGGGAGTCTTTGGGCTTCACGATCGCCTTCGCATACAGCGCTTACATCTGTCTGTCCACCAAAATCTACATCCTCATCTCAGTCCTTGTGCTGACCATGCTGACGTACCTGTGGGTGGAGTACAACGAGTACAAGAATCCGACGACGCCGGTGAAATATGACAAGGACATGTTGGACGACGACATGTACCTTAAAGACAAGGAGAAATCTCAGATTGTCAGTCAGACAAAATTATAAGCAAAGAAAATGTATTTTATTTAATATACTTTTGGATGGAGTGTGAGGAATAATCAATGAATGGTACTTTATTTTTAGCATCTTTACTTTTTTTTTTTAAACATTAAAAAAATGGCACCATATGAGGGAAGGGGCGGGAGAGGGTGCTTGGGTCATTAAATGTACTAAAAAAAATCATATATATATATATATATATATATATATATATATATATATATTTGGTTTGATTATTTTATCATTATGTGTAATTAATCATGTTTTATTCTCTGATTCAGTATAATAATTATATAATATAATAATTATGTAATCCAAAGCACATAAACTAACATAACTAGCATTTTACTTTAATAAAACCCTTTTAAAACATCCTCTAGTGAAATAATATCCATTAAGTGTGTGTACGTTAGATGATTTTATAAATGAATGTGTAATAAGTATATATTCATAATGAGTGATCAAGTGGTGACAGTGGTGAGGGGAAAAAAACTCACGGGGACGTCATGAGGAAGAAACCTTGTGAGGAACCAGATTCAAAAGTGAAACGCAATATTAGGTGTTGAGGACGAGGACGACGGTTTCATTGTGGTTGAGACGCTTATGTGCAGAACAAACTGCGGTCATTGTTCAAGTTCAAGCTTATTTCTATGACGCTTTTCAATAAACATTGTCTCAATGCAGATGTACACAATGTAAGTATTCATTCATTCGTCTTCTACCGCTTTATCCGATCTTCCCTCGGGTCACGGGGAGTCTGTGTCTATCTCAGGCGTCTATGGGCATTAAGGCAGGATACACCCTGGATGGAATGCCAACCCATCGCAGGACACACACACACACACACACACACACACACACATTCACACACATTCACACACTATGGACAATTTTCCAAGGTTCCAATCAAACATACCGTGCATGTTTTTGGACCGGAGAACCCGGAGAAAAAACCCCTGAGGCACGGGGAGAACATGCAAACTCCACGCACACATGGCCGAGACGGGAATCGAACCCGGACCCTGGAGGTGTGAGGCGAACGTGCTAACCACTAAGTGATGAAGAAAAGATGGAATGAGCAAGAAACCTTTACATTCACGGCATTTTGCAGACGCTCTTGTGACTTACATCTGAGCAATTGAGGGTTAAGGCCCTTGCTCAAGAACCCACTAGTGGTAGCTTGGTGGGTGGTGCTTGGTGGTTGTGGGGTTCGAACCTGCGATCTTCTGGTCCAGAGGCCAACACCTTACCACTAAGCCACCCCCTCACCTTTAGAGGAATCAGGAACTCAAAGGGGGAACCCATCCTCATATGGGTGACAGAAATAATACAAACACCATAGATGAGAATGGATTGAGATGGTTTGGGATGTTTGCAGGGTTTAGTTGTTTACTCTTTGAAGGTCCATAATCTGCATGGTGTGGGTAACAACTGGAGCTGGAGGAACGACAGGAGGCATTGGGATGAGACGAGAAGAAGTGGAGAGGAATTAGTGTAGCTGCTGTTCATGGTGTTCAGGTTGTTTTGATGAGTTGTGTAGGCCTTGCGAAAAATAGATATGTCTTTAATCTACACTTAAAACAGAGGGTATGTCTGAGCCCTAAACACTGTCCGGAAAACTATTCAAAAGTTTAGGAGCTAAATGTGAGAACGCTCTCGCCAACAAGCAGAAGGACAACAGAAGGTAAAAGGTTAACGCTCAGAAGTTTATTAACAAACACAGGAGTAACGGGAACGGAAATCTGGAACTAGAGGACTAAAGGGAACAGGCGTACAGAGTGGCTAACTGTGCTGACGTCGCGCCAACAGAGCTGAAAGAGCACACAGAGGTTAGCCAAGTCTTTGATATAAATGGCAGCGTTCCGAATGATTGTCCATCCATTGCTTAACGAGCCGGGGCAAGGAATGCAAGGAAGAGTGCGCTTATAAAGGGAGTGTATAAGGAGGGAGTGATTGGGCTGACGGTGTTTAGAACCCCGGGGATTGTGATAAATCATTCATTCGTTCATTCATCTTCTACCGCTTTATCCGATTAATACTTCGTTACCATTTTCGATCCTCTTCCCGACTCTTCTGGTCGTTTTCGGTCACGGGGAGTCTGTGTCTATCCCAGGCGTCTATGGGCATTAAGGCAGGATACACCCTGGATAGAATGCCAACCCAACGCAGGGCACAGACAAACACTCACATATTCACACTCACATTCATACACTAGGGACAATTTTCCAAGGTGCCAATCAACCTACCGTGCATGTTTTTGGACCGGGAGGAAACCGGAGAACCCAGAGAAAAACCCCCTGAGACACGGGGAGAACAAGCACAAACTCCACACACACATGGCGGAGACGGGAATCGAACCCAGATCCTGGCGGTGTGAGGCGAACGTGCTAACCACTAAGCCACCGTGCCCCCCACATTCATACACTAGGGACAATTTTTCACCACCCCACACCCCCCATAGGGACACCCCCATGCACTAGGGACAATTTTTTCAAGGTGCCAATCAACCTACCGTGCATGTTTTTGGACCGGGAGGGGAAACCGGAGAACCCGGAGAAAAACCCCCTGAGGCACAGGGAGAAAATGCAAACTCCACACACACATGGCCCGAGATGGGAATCGAACCCGGACCCTAGCAGTGTGAGGCGAACGTGCTAACCACTAAGCCACCTTGCCCCACTACGGATTGTTACAATTATTGATCATATTAATGATCATGAACAACCGCCTAGTAATGCATTACTATAGTCCAGTCTGAAGGTCACAATGCATGGATTAGTGCGCTATATAATGAATAAACTAACACTTGTTTTTGTAGGTAAGCGTCAGTGTTCTGAATCTGATGGAAGGCAGTGGAGGGATCACAGCAGCAGGGGGGTGTGAGAGAACTTGGGAAGCTTGAACACAAGCAGCTTCATTTTAGGGCAATTGGCAAACACCGTTATCCAGAGTGAGGATATTACAGCTGAGCAGTGGTGGGTTAAGGACCTTGCTCAAGGGTTCCACTAATAGCAGTTTGGTGGTGGCGGTTCCGAGCCCAATGCCTTAACCACTGAGCTCCCACCTACCATTTTGGATCACTTGCAGTGGATGAATATTGTTCTGAGATAGAGAAATGCAGTAGTCCATTCTCCAAAAGATGAGAGTGAAGAAGCATCTGAGCACCCTGTGTGGACAGAAACGGCTGGATCTTTTGGATTTGTAGAAACATGAGTGAGTCATGTTGGTGACATAAAAAGAAAAGGACAGTTGATTGTCCATGGTCACTGTACCAGCATGTCGGGAGTGGAGGGCGGAGCCGGATGGAGCGAGCGCTAAGGAACCTCTGAACCTGATGAGTAATCAGCGCACTCGTTTCCGTCTGGCAAAGACAATAACGAGGGGAGACATCAGGCTCGAAGAGAGAGTCACCGAGCAGGTAGGGAAGCCATAAGGTCAGCGCCATCTGACAAGCATGGAGGGAGCTAGAATGCGGACATCCCGGTTGGCGGGTGCACTCGGGCGGGTGTACTCAGGCGGATGCACGAAAAAAAGGCGTGCTGGCCCGTAAAGACCCGAGGAGACGCGGGCCAATCTGCAGGCAAGAGACGGGAGGGAGTCGGCAAAGACTGCATGCCGGTCCGCGAGTAGGCATCGACGGATGTCAGCGGAGGGATCCCGAGCCGCGAGACTGCGGATGAGTCTCGGTATGAGTACGAGAGACGGAAAGCGCCGGGACGCGCATGGAAAACAATCAAGATGGCTCTCTGTTTGGTGATGTGTTGTTAGTTATAGTTGTAATAGTTTACAGTCACCACGAAGAAGCCAATGCATAAATGTACATTGTAAATGAAAAAAATCAGATCAACTATAAAATAATGAGAAAAAAAATACACCTCCTAAAAGTGGAACGTCTAATCTACCATCTAGATCAGAGGAGGTTATTATAACAGTAAATGATGTGCAATGTGGAATGGGATTTTCATAAAGAAGCACATAATAATCTTATGATTGGGTGTGCAAAAACTTTTGCCTATATAGTGTCTATATTTACATATGAATACATAAAGCAGTATATATTAGATTCCAGACGTATTCACTATATTTAAACGATACAGCTGAATTGTGGGGCATATATTTTTTTCATTATTTTTTAATGAATAATGAAATATTCTTGAAATATTCTTAAACTAATATAATATCCTTCTATTAATTATTATTTTATCTGAACTATTCTATTGCATTATGTTAAGTTGTTTCTTGTTAGCAGCATGTCTCCAAAGTTTACATATCACCAAACACTCTCTGACTCTTTACACTGAGCCTGTCCAGGAAAAACGGCATATTTTACACCATTACATGCTGAACTTTGTCCTCCAACAAAGGGGGGTTACAGTGTATATGAAGTGTGTGCAAATCTAGTATTTTACCAGTCAGCATCAACCTTCTACTGAGAGTCTGTTTTTAACTTTGTGTGACTTTTCTTTTCTAACCACAGAATTTTCGAACCTTCCACAATGATAAGCCGGAATACCAAGAATGTGCTTGTGGTGTCGCTTGGATTTTTGCTCTTGTTCACGGCCTATGGAGGACTGCAGAATCTACAGGTAATCACAGCCGTGTCTATACAAATGCACTTATGTACGATCTGTGAATATATTTATGTCTAAGAAAGACATTTAATCTCCATTTGCTCTTAGTATTAAGCGCTAGTCTTCTAGGATGATGTACCGCTTGGTTTTTTTTTAGGTGCTTGTAAAGATTTGTGGTTAATAAGCATTCACATTCATCCCAAAGACGTTTAATAGCTCTATTGTAGGAGATCTTATGTTCATGCAGTTGGATCCAGTTCATTGTGCTCTGTATCATAGAGCAGTCTAAACGCAGAGGAAGGAATGGGTGTTATCTCACTGAGCGTCATCTATGGAACCGTCATCCTGTCCTCCATGTTTCTGCCTCCCATCATGATCAAAAACCTGGGCTGTAAATGGACCATCTTCCTCAGCATGGCCTGCTACATCAGCTATTATTTTGCAAATCTCTTCCCTGGATGGTAAGCCTGTTCATCTACAAAAAAGGTTATGGAAGGCTATGTTGTGTCAATTATCAGTGTATAATATATATATATATATATATATATATATATATATATATATATATATATAGATATATATATATATATATATATATATATACGCTATGTATTAATGCACCAGAGAAATATTTGTAATACTAAAATATTTTACATTCCCAGGCTGAGTCTAATCTCTACATCTGCTATTCTGGGTTTGGGAGGTTCTCCACTGTGGTCTGCTAAATGCACATACCTCATAATCAGTGGGAATGTACAGGCGGAGAAAGATAACAAGAGAAGCCAGGATATCATCAACCAATACTTTGGCATGTTCTTCTCCTTCTGCCAGTCGTCTGCTGTATGGGGAAACCTCATGTCATCGCTTATATTTCAACAAGACACTAATGTAGGTACGTGAGAAGGATTTTTCTTTTGTATTGGACAATTAACAATAAATAGTGTCACTAGGAAGCATTTCGATTGTAGAAATGTATCAGCACGCCAGTGGTGGTGGGTATGAGGGAAAAGTTCTAAGAAAGCCATGAAGACTTAAAAGCATGAGACTTAAAAAGATCAGTAGTCCTTCCCATCTGTGGTATATGGTCAACTATATGTTCAAGGACATGTGGCCCGAGATGGACCAGGCAGGGACAGAGAGCAAAAAGGGCCCCGATCACATAGATCTCAGGAGTAACTGGAAATACAAAGAGAAAAAGGAAAGACATATATTTGTTGTCCAATAATGGTTAAGGAGAATCAGCACTGTGTACACTTTGGAGACCGGGAAGATGCTACGCTATCAATAACCACGAGTGAACAATAATCCAAACCTCCCAGTGTAATAAAACACTCCATGACCATTAAACATGTATACTTTTATGCCAGTTTGTTACATTATAGTGTGAGCAGTGATTATCTCTCATTCTGCCACCTGTTAGAGTGTAGGATCTTATTAGGAAGCAAGTAAACATTTTGTCCACCAAGTTGCTGTATTAGAAGAAAGAAACGTAGGAAAGCGTGAGGACTTGAGCAAGTTTGACAAAGTGAGACAGCTAGACATCTGGGTCAATGCATTTACAAAACGGTAGCTTGTGTATGGTGTGGGTCAGTCTGCAGTGGGAAGAATCAATCAAAAGTGCTCCAAGGAAGCAACAGAGACAGGGTCATAGGTGGCCTAAGTGAAGGCTGTGGTCCTTGTGGGCCGATCCAACGCCGTACATCTACGTTGTAGCTTCAACTACTGCTGAAGAAGTTAATGCTGGTTCTGACAGAAAGTTGTTTGAATACACACTGCATTGCAGTTTGTTTTGCATGTGGCTGTGTAGGCACAGACTAATCATGGTGTTGACATGGATGATTGGGTCTTTATGTGCGTTACATTCCTGGGGAGAGCAGGACACCAAGATGCACTATGTGTCAAACTCAAGGTGTAGATTGCAATGTATCCCACATCAAATTTCTACAAATGATCCTAAAATGTCCAGGAAGTGAAAGATTGATACAGATTGAAGGCACTTGCAAGAAAGATGGGAAAGTGAATACATGTTTGTGCTTCAAGGAGAATAACCGGTGTGTCTTTTGTGTTATGAGGTGGTGTCACTCATCAAAGAGTATATACTGTCTTATACAGTAGCTACAACTGGCCCTTCGAGGCCAACCATAATGATGAGGAAATGAAAATAAGCTTGACACCCCTGCACTATGGAAAGAAGACAATGATGACCGTCAAAATAATGCACCCTGGTTTGAGGTGTTGGCTTGGCCGAGTTCCCTTTCATTCCAATCAAGCATCTGTCAGATATCCAGGACAACCAAATCCCATATCATAATTTACAGCATCTCCTTAAGTGATCTTCTCCTAACATCTAGGCACCAGATACCACAGCACACCTTCAGGAAGTTTAGTGGAGTCTATACGCCAATGAATCAGGACAGCAAAATGGGGACCAACACAATATTTAGCAGACAGTCATAATGTTATGCCTGATCAATGTATATCATTATCTACTACAAAAATCTACCTTTGAAGACATATACTTGATTACGACACAGATTACTACTTTGGGTTTTATTCTACACGATAATGTTGATTAGACTTGCTGTAAATGAATATATATATATATATATATATATATATATATATATATATATATATATATATGTATATAATGGTGTGTTTTATTCTTTAAGCTGAAATCCCTGAGGAGAGACTGCAGTTCTGTGGTGCTGCTCTTTGCAATGAGAACTTCACCACCACTGGGAACTTCACACGGCCTGAACAGAATCTCGTCAACACACTGATAGGCTGCTATATCGGTAAGAATTAAGGGCTACCACAGATTCCTTTTCTACACAACGTTGGTGAATCGTTTTTATAAAACCCTTATCTACTGCAAAATAACCCCTGACCGATCCCTCTGTAGGTGTGGGTGTTCTAGCGATGGTGCTTGTGGGAGTTTTTCTGGAGAACATTGACGGAAAAGAAGCAAAGGAATTTCGGAAAAACAGAGGAAACCAGAACTTCCTCACTACATTACTGGCCACCTTCAGACTTCTACGAGATAAAAGAATGATAATGCTCATTCCTTTGACTATCTACACAGGATTTGAACAAAGCTTCATCGCTGGCGAATACACCAAAGTAAATATACATATACACTAGGGCTGCACGATATATATATTAAAAAAATGTCAGTATATACACATTTATATAGGTAATAAGCATTTGTGTTGCGTGCTTAGGTTTTCCAAATTTGCCCAATCAAGTAGGAGCTGTTATACTATCGGCTAGACCGGGGCCGTAAGGTGAACCTAGCGGATCAGTGCAGATAGAGGATATAAACATGGCACGAGTAGAGACGAGTTTGGATTTCTGACGAAAAAGAATGATACTTGTGATACGGCAATATTGTAGCTTCTGGAGAGAAGAGCATTTGTACTGTGTAAGTCGTGGCTGCATACCTGTGGTCACACCGAAATATTTAGCAGACGCCCTTATCCATGGCGACGTACAAGTAGTGCTTTAGGTCTCCATCTAAGGATCAATTCGTTCATGTAGGGTAGATTAGGGAAGGGGTCTAAGGCACTGGGCTGCTGTTCGGAGGATCCGGGTTCGAGCCCCGGTATGGCCCCGGTATGGCTAAGCTGCTGCCCTTGAGCAAGACCCTTAACCCTCTGTGCTCCAGGGTGCTATCATGGCTGTACCCTGCGCTCTGACCCCAGCTACCAGCATCAAGCTGGGATATGCGAAGAAAAGAATTTCACTGTGCTGTAATGTATATGTGACAAATTAAGAATATTATTATTATTATTATTAACTTAAGTGTACAATAAGCATAGACAGGGTTTTAATATATAATATAATATATATAATAAATATAATATATAATTAAAATATGGATTCCTGGACAGTGCTAGGAAAGAAGTGTTATTATAGGGTGTTGTTGGAAGAGGTGTGTCTTCAATCGACGTTTGAAGGTAGACAGTGTCTCCGTTGTTCGGACATCCAGGGTGAAGTTCATTCCACCACCTCGGTGCCAGAACAGACAAGAAGCCTTGAGCTGATCGTTAGTTCTTCCCCTGAGAGAAGGTGGAAGCAGGCGAGCAGTGCGAGACGCTCTCAGGCGGCGAGGTGCGCTACGGGCGGTGATGAGGAGATCCATTTTTGGCTTTGTAGGCGAGAGTCAGTGTTGTGAATCTGATGCGCGAGAGCAGCTACAGGAAGCCAGTGGAGCGAGCAAAGCAGTGGGGGGGGGGGGGGGGGGTGGAGAGAATATAGGCAGGTTGAACACATGGTTGAATCATTTGCAGTGGACGAATAACATTGTGAGGTAGAAGCTGCCAGCCGAGAGTTACAGTAGTCCAGTCTCGAGATGACGAGAGACTGAACCAGGACCTGAGCAGCCTGTATGGATAGAAACGGTCAAATCCTTATGATGTTGTAGAGAAGGTGTCGACAAGAGCGTTGTCCATAGTTACCCCGAGATTGTGAGCAGTAGTGGAGGGAGAAAGTATAGTTGTGGAGAGTTATGCTGAGATCCTGAAGCGGAAGATCACGGGTTCAAACCCCACCATCACCAAGCTGCCACTAGTGGGCCCTTGAGCGAGGCCCTTAACCCTCAATTGCTTTGGATAAGGGCGTCTGCCAAATACTGTAAATGTAAAATGTAATATTTCGCATATACAGAGGTGGAGAACTACGGAAGCTGGCGTGTGACAAACCAGGGCGAAATTGTAAACATGTTTTTCGTGTTTTCAACATCGGCATGAACCATAAAATGAAATTAATCTATAATTTAATAATAAAAAAATTAAATAGTATCATGTATAATCTTCCAGTGCTACTATTACCGGTTTATTTCAGTATGATAATTACATACATTATAGCTTTGGATTTTTAATAAAAAACAAAAAATAAATAAATAATGCTAATATAAATTCCTTTATAGGAAAATACTATATCGCATACAATATTGTTATCGCAATATTCAACTACCATATCTCCGAATATTCTGCAGCCCTAACACACACACACACACTCATATATATATATAAAATCTTGATATTTTACCACTGATATTCTCCCTGTTTTGTATATGTTTTACAGAATTACGTGACATGTGCATTGGGAATCCATTATGTCGGCTTTGTGATGATCTGCTACGGGGCGGTGAACGCCTTGTTCTCGTACATATTCGGGAAACTTGCGCAGTACACCGGGAGGATCGCCCTGTTTTCCTTAGGTAATTTTCAGATTTCATGGATAGGAATTTTGTGCCGTAAATAGATGTTATTTTTATTAACATCATCATGTGTGTAACGGAAACAGACACACAGGGATGCGGGAATAAACTCAAAGGTATTTATTTGTAAAAATGGAGAACTAAGAAGCCGCCGCTCAAAGGAGCGGCCAGAAAGGCTAGCACAGCCTTGCACGGGTAGAGCCGAGGAACTGGAATCGCGCTGGAGGTCCTCGGCGGGGAAGAGAGGTCGGGTTAGCGGCGGACGAGATAGCGTCTGCGATTCGGGGAAGCCCGGGGAACAGGAGCAGCTGTAATCGGATCCTGGGACTGGAATTGGAAATAGGAAACCGCCGGGACCGGGGACCATGGCGGAGCAGGCGGGACCGGGACGGACGGGACCGGGTACCAGGTCGGAGCAGGCGGGACTGGGACGGACGGGACCGGGGACCAGGGCAGAGCAGGCGGGACCGGGATGGACAGGACCGGGGACCAGGGCAGAGCAGGCGCGACCGGGACGGGCGGGACTGGGGACCTCGTGTTCAGAGGCCCTCAGGGGCGTGTCCTCGGGCTCGGAAGCCCTCAGGCGCGTGACCTCGTGCTCGGAGGTCCTCAGGGGGGTGACCTCGGGCTCGGAGGCCCTCAGGAGCGTGACCTCTGGCTCGGCAGGATCCTCAGGCTTCGGAGGGCTTTAGGGGAGTGACCTCGGGCTCGGAGGCCCTCACGGCAGGATCCTCAGGCTCGGGGGGCTTCTCGGCAGGGCTCACAGGGTCGGTGGCCATTTTGGCTGGGGTCACAGGTTCGGCGGCCATTTTCACTGGGGTCACAGGTTTGGTGGAGAACAGGGCGGCCGCCAAACTGGAGAATGGTAGGGCCCCCTCCAAAAAAATTCTTAGCCGAGTTCTCCTTGAACACCTCCCAGATCAGGTTCATGAAGTTATCCGCTGACTGAGTGGGAGGTCCAACCTGGCACCAATTGACCGCCGCCCAACGGAGGGCGGGACCTGTCAACAGTGAAATGATGTACGCAATTTTAGCACGTTCACTCGGAAAACGGTTTGAATGTCTATAGAACATTACTGTGCACTGAGAAAGGAAGGTAAGGCAATCCTCCTCCTCCGAGCCAGTGTAGCGCACGGGGTGAATAACGGTGGCATCCGCGGTCGTCAGGGAAAGAGTGCTCATAATGCCCGAAAGCCGCTCAGAGTGTCGGCGGCGAAGCTTGACGGCCTGGCAAAAACCTTTGGCGCGGAGGAGCAGCGACTACCGGGTTCTTCTGTAATGGAAGCAGACACACAGGGATGCGGGAATAAACTCAAAGGTATTTATTTGTAAGAGTCTGGGGAAAAGAGCAGGGAGGAGCGAGGAGAGAGAGAGAACCATGACAATGTGGATTAAAAAATCTCATTATTATTTCACACCACCAGGATCCGGGTTCGATTCCCGTCTCGGCCATGTGTGTGTGTGGAGTTTGCATGTTCTCCCCGTGCCTCAGGGGGTTTTTCTCCGGGTTCTCCGGTTTCCCCCGGTCCAAAAACATGCACGTTAGGTTTATTGGCACCATGGAAAATTGTCCCTAGTGTATGAATGTGAGTGTGTGTGTGTGTGTGTGTCCTGCGGTGGGTTGGCATTCCATACAGGGTGTATCCTGCCTTAATGCCCATAGACGCCTGAGATAGACACAGGCTCCCCGTGACCCGAGGGAAGATCGGATAAAGCGGTAGAAGAATGAATGATTGAATTATTTGCAGTTGACCTGATGGGAAAGTGTAATGCTACAGAATCCAAAGCGTCCTATTATACAATTGTGTGGCAAATAGTTTGAAGAAGAATTTAAGTGGAAATGCCATCTGTCCCAATACTTTTGCCTGTAAATGCTTACTGCTACAGTATTTTCACCTTACAGCCGCTGTGATAAACCTGAGCTTGGCGATAGCTCTGCTGTACTGGAGACCTCATCCGGACCAGCTTGCCGTCTTCTTCGTGTTTGCTGGAATCTGGGGAATGGCGGACGCTGTGTGGCAAACACAAACCAACGGTCAGAGACTCAATCAAACCCCTCAGGTTTCAGAAACAGAAACAAGTGTTTATAAGCCTGATTTAACCCTGCATTATAACAAGTACATAACACATCGTGCAGATGCAAAACAAGAATATGGAATAAAATTAAAAAAAATAACTGATGTTAAATAAAATAAATGCATACATAGATAAAAAATCTCTAACGTACATTAAAGAGGACAAGAAATGTCAAAAATGTACTCAAGGCACACCTCTTAACTAAACACACACACAAACGCCTCACAAAACAGCGTCTAACAGCTTATGGGTGTTTTTTTCTCTCACTACAGCTCTATACGGCGTTCTGTTCCCTCAACACAAGGAGGCAGCGTTTGCTAATTATCGCATGTGGGAGTCTTTGGGCTTCACGATCGCCTTCGCATACAGCGCTTACATCTGTCTGTCCACCAAAATCTACATCCTCATCTCAGTCCTTGTGCTGACCATGCTGACGTACCTGTGGGTGGAGTACAACGAGTACAAGAATCCGACGTCCCCGGTGAAATATGACAAGGACATGTTGGACGACGACATGTACCTTAAAGACAAGGAGAAATCTCAGATTGTCAGTCAGACAAAATTATAAGCAAAGAAAATGTATTTTATTTAATATACTTTTTTAAACATAAAAAAAAAAATAGCACCAATATGAGGGAAGGGGCAGGAGAGGGTGCATTAACTGTAATGAAAAAAAATCATATATTATATATATATATATATATATATATATATATATATATATATATATATATATAAATAGCCTTTATTATTTGTCACATATACATTACAGCACAGTGAAATTCTTTTCTTTGCATATCCCAGCTTGATGTTGGTAGTTGGGGGTCAGAGCGCAGGGTCAGCCATGAAACGGCGCCCCTGGAGCACAGAGGGTTAAGGGTCTTGCTCAAGGACCCAAGGGCGGCAGCTTGGCCATACCGGGGCTCGAACCTGGATCTTCCAATCAGCAGCCCAGCGCCTTAGACCACTGAGCTACACCCCTCACTAAACTGAGCTACCCCCTCCCTCCCTCCACCCCACTGAGCTACCCCCTCCCTATATATATATATATATATTTTTTGGTTAGATTATTTTATCATTATGTGTAATTAATCATGATTTATTCTCTAATTCAATATAATAATTATATAATTATGTTCCAAGTCATTCAAAGCACAAAAACTAACATATATAGCATTTTAATTTAATAAAACCCTTTTAAAACATCCTCTAGTGAAATAAAATCCATTATGTGTGTGTACATGTTAGATGATTTTATAAATGAATGTGTAATAATGTCAATAAACATTGTCTCAATGCAGTTACATTCTTACAGAATGTAAGAATTAAAAAAACAAAGTTTGATTATAAATGATATATGTGTGTGTTTATCCCTGATGAGCGAGCCTGGGGTTAATGTGATGAATAAATGATGGAATGAGGAAGAAACCTTTAGAGGAACCGGACTCAAAAGGGGAATCCATCCTCATGTGGGTGATAGAGAGTGAATAGAAATAATACAAACACCATAGATGAGAAATGCCATGAACATTTGAGAGTGTGATTGTGAATAATGTCCTAAGCCAAAGTAATCCAACATAAAAACTCGGTGAAGGAGGGATAATTAGCTCAGAAGAGTTGGGAGGAACCCTGCCAACTCCAGAGGGCCGAAGGTGATGGCGCCGCGGGGGTCAACCCCAGCCCCGAGGGCTAGGGCAATCCGTATGGGCACCTTGAAAGTCGGCCAGCAGAATGGGGTCTAAGATATCCTCCCTTGCGACCCAGGCCTGTACGCCGGTGCCGTATCCCTCCCAGACTACCAGATACTCCAAACGAGTCCAGGAATTCCTTGACCCTGTAGACAGGACCGTCCTCCGTGAGCAGCAGAGGAGGAGGAGGCTCCTTCTGGGGGCCCGAGTCTGTGGGAGCAGAGGAGGGATTGACAAAGGGTTTTAGGGGGCTGGAACCCTAGGATACACTGGAAGGGAGTGAGTCCTGTCAAAGAATGTCGGAGGGAAGTCTGAGGAGCTGCCTCCACGAATTCGGCCGTTGGAAGTAGTAGGTCCTCAGAAATCGCCCGACTTCCTGGATCCTTCTCTCCGTAGCTCCGTTCTTCTGAGGGTGGTACCCTGACGAGAGATTAACAACCACCCCAAGGAGTTCAAAAAAGGCTTTACAGACTAGTGAGATGAACTGTGGTCTGACACAATCTCCTCCGGTAGGCCAAAGTTTCGGAAGACGTAATCGAAAAGGAGCTGTGCAGACTGAAAGGCAGTAGGAAGCGACTTGACAGGGATCAGAACTTGGAGAAGCGATCAATTATGACAACTCAATTATGGGAGATCTGTAATGAGGTCCAATCCCAAGTGAGGTCAGGGGCAATTCGGCACTGGGAGAGGCGTTAGCTTGCCTGCGGGGAAATAGCTCGGGTCCTTGGCCATGGTGCATTCACTACATCTCACTTGCGTGTTATCCCCGGCCACCAATAGCGGTTCTGCAGTAGCGCCAACGTGGATGTGATTCTGGGGTGACCCGAACCTAGAGAGGAATGGACAGAGGAAATCAGTGAGTTTTGCCAGTTGGGTGGTGCGAACTCACCTCCAGGGGTTCTCTCCCTTGGTGACTCTTCCGGATGGCCGCTCTCAGGCGGGGTTAAGGACCATTCAATGGACCTGCCAAAGACTGGCCGGCAGGATAAGTTCGTTTTCTTGAGGTTCTTCCTCAGGGGCGTGCAGGGCGGAAAGGGCGTCCGCTCTAGAGTTCTTCAATCCTGGCCTGTAAGAGATCGAAAAATATAACCTAGGGACAAAGAGAGCCCACCATGCCTGCCTGAGGTTAAGGTACTTAGACTCCTTGAGGTATTGCAGATTCGATTCTTGTGATCGGTGAGAATGGAAAAGGGATGTTCGACTCCCTTAAGCCACTGGGGATACTCCTCCAAAACCAGCTTCACAGCAAGGAGCTCCCTGTTACCGATGTCGTAGTTGACTTCTGTGGGTGCCCTGAAGTGGAGGAAGTACATCCGCAACCCCCATAGTCCACCTCGTATGTGAAGGGCTTACTTGGTTCAGGGTGCATGAGGAGTGGCACGGAGGTAAAGGCCCTTTTGAGCGTCTGGAACACCTGGGAGGCAGCTGTGGTCCACCGAAGGGAGCTTGGCTTTCCCCCTGAGAAGAGATGTGAGTGGGTGAGCAATAGAACTATAGTTTCTAATGAACCTTCTATAGAAGTTTGCAAACCCTAGGAATCGTTGAAGCCCTTTGACGTCTTGAGGTTCAGGCTATTTGGTGACGGCCTACACCTTACTCTCGTCCATGGTGACCCCTCGCTCTGAAATGATGTAACCTTTGAAGGGGAGTGAGGTTTGATGAAAGGAGCACTTTTCCGCCTTCACGTAAAGCTGGTGGTGACGGAGACGATGGAGGATGGCGCGCATGTGTTTCTGATGTTCGCAGGGGGTTCCTGGGAAAAAAAAAACTATCATCGAGATACACAATTTCAAACTTGCGAAAGTAATCTCGGAATACCTTGTGCATAAAGTCCTGAGACACAGCAGGGGCGTGGACTAGGCCAAAGGGCATAACCCGGTACTCATAGTAACCTATGGGCATGACAAAGGCCGTTTTCCATTCGTCACCTGCTTGTATCTGGACCAAGTTGTAGGTGCTTCGGAGGGTTCAGCTTGGAGAAGACGGCGGCCCGCCAGAGGAGCTGCAGGGCGGCAGGGACGAGCGGGAGCGGGTACTTGAACTTGACGGTCATGCAATTCAGGGCCAATAGATACATGGTCACAGCCCTCCATCCATCTTGGCCACAAAAAAAGAAGCTAGAGGCTGTGGGTGATGTTGTGGGCCTGGTGTACCCGAGAGGAAGGTTAGGGAAACACCGGGCGAAACAATCATTACCCATTGAGCACTTCTCCCAGGAGATCACCGGGTTATGTTCCACCAACCACGGTCTCTCCAGAAACACTTCACCTGTGGAACCATCTAGAACCAGAAGGTAGAGTTAGTCCATGTGTAGCTGTTTGACCTGGATCTGTTGTAGACCCACCATGTGGCTAATGTGTCCCCGGGTGTGTGGCTTACCGGTAACGGAGTGGGCCTGATAAACATTCTCTGTATGAGTGGCCAACTAGTGCTGACAGAGATCCCCTAGAGATTGAGTTACCAGCCGATCCCGAATACAGGAGCGCAGAGAATTGGATAATGACCCCAGCGACTGAAAGAGTGATCTGAGTGGTTAGAGATTTCCTACGATGACTAGGGGGTAAAATGGCACTCACCACGGGTCTTGGAGGTCTCCGTGGACATTCGCAGATTAGATGGTCCTTCAACCCAAAGTACAGGCACAGGCCTTGCGTGATCCTCCTATGCCTTTCAGTGGGGCTCAGGCAACCACTATCCTCTTGCACGGTTTCCAGGAACGAAAGAGGTTGGGAGTCAGCCACGGTGCAGTCGGCGCAGGAAACGCCACGGGGGTGGGGACAACCAGCGGCGTAGGCGGGGGTGCCGCAGTGGGAGTGCCAGCCGGAGGCGTGGGGTACAGAGGAACGGCAGCCTCCTCCGAGGAAGCCTCCATGTCCTCCGTGATTTCGGTCCCGGTTTTTGTCAAGAAGCAGACGGTCAACAGAGGTAAAAGGTTAACACTCCGAACTCCTGGGTTGCGCTGGCGTCGCTCCAACGTTGCTGAAAGAGCACAAACACAGAGGTTAGCAAAGTCTTTGATATGAATGATAGAGTTCCAAAGGATAGTCCGTCCATTGTTTAATGAGGGATGAAAGGGAGAGTGCGCTTATAAAGGGAGTGAATAAGGCAGGGATTGGGCTCAGGTGACGTGTTTAGAACTCCGGGGATTGTGAAGGATAATTAGCTCAGGAGAGTCCGGAGGAACCGTGACAGCTCTACAGCCTTCAATGAACTTTTCTATCCTAGGAATTACTAGAAGTCTGGAGTTTTGGGGAGCTTTAAGAGAGTGACAGATTGTAGCACCTTGGAAGACTGGATAGGGAAACTAAACCATTTATGGCTTTGTAAGTCAGTAACAATAGTTTGTATTGGATTCGAAATGTAACAGTAGACAGTGTAGGGATGATAAAGTTGGGGTTATATGATCATATTTTCTTGTCCTTGTGAGAACTCTAACTACTGCATTCTGGACTAACTGTAGCTTGTTTATTATTGATCCTGAACAGCCACCTAGTAATGCATTACAATAGTCCAGTCTGAAGGTCACAATGCATGGATTAGTGCTCTATATAATATATAAACTAACACTTGTTTGAATGATTACAAACATAAGAAAGAAATAAACTTAAACTCCGTTGACAGGAATAAAAAAAAAAAAGCCAATACAGTGCAAAGAGGAAGAAGTGCGAGTTGCTGAAAGAGATATGTCTTCATCCGTTGCTTGACGATAGTTAGGGAAGGTCTGGGGAACTGCAACTCTCTGCTGGTGGTTCTACGTCAGAATGCTACTTCAAATGATCCAAAATGGTAGGTGGTATCGCAGTGGTTAAGGCATTGGGCTCTGAACCGGAAGGTTGCAGATTCTTGTTCATTCCACCACCTTGTTGCCAGAACAGAGAAACGCCTTAAACTAAACTTGCCTCTTGACAAGTCAAGCAGTACTCAATGATCTCAGGTAGCGAGGTGCAGTATGGGGAGGGTGTGGGTGATGAGATCTCTGCGTTAAGGAGGTGCAGGTCCTGAGTGAGTCATGTTGGTGACATAAAAAGAAAAGGACAGTTGATTGTCCATGGTCACTGTGCCAGCACGTCGGGAGTGGAGGGCAGAACCGGATGGAGCGTGCACTAAGGAACCCCTGAACCTGATGAGTAATCAGTGCAATCGTTTTCGTCTGGCGACGACAATAAAGAGGCGAGACATCAGCCTCGAGAAAAGTCACCGAGCAGGGAGAGGAGCCATAACGTCAGCGCCATTGGACAAGCACGGCGAGAGCCAGAATACGGACGTAGCGGTCGAACGGGTGCACTCGGGCCGACAAAGGAAAACGACGGCCGGCCCGTAAAGACCCGAGCGGACGAGAGAGAAGCATGGGAAAGTACGGGCAAGAAATGGGCAGAAGTCGGCGAAGACTGCGTGCCGGTCCGCGAGTGGGTGTCGACGGATGTCAGAGGATGGCTCCTGAGCCGGGAGACTGTGGGTGTGTCTCGACTTGGAATGGAAAGCAATAAAAATGGCTCTCTGCTTGGTGATGTGTTGTCTGTCTCTCTTTCCTCCAGCTCAGACCCGAGTGAATAGTTTACCGTCACAGTGAAGAAGCCAGTGCATAAATGTACAGTGTACATGAAATATATCAGAAATGTATCTACTATGAAATACTGAAGAAAACCATTAATCATTTTGGATATAAGCATGTATTCTTGAAAAGAATTATAATATGATATAAAATAATTAAATATTCTATTAATTATTGATTTTGTCTGAACTATTCTATTGCATTACGTTAAGTTGTGTCTTGTTAGCAGCATGTCTCCAAAGTTCACATATCACAATACACTCTCTGACTGTTTACATTGAGCCTGTCTAGGAAAAATGGCATATTTTACATGTTGAACTTTGTCCTCCAACACAGGGGGGTTACAGTGTATACGAAGTGTGTGAAAATCTAGTATTTGACCAGTCAGCATCAACCTTCTACTGAGAGTCTGTTTTTGTGTGACTTTTTGTGTGACTTTTCTTTCCTTACTACACAATTTTCGAACCTTCCACAATGATAAGCCGGAATACCAAGAATGTGCTTGTGGTGTCGCTTGGATTTTTGTTCTTGTTCACGGCCTGTGGAGGACTGGAGAGTCTACAGGTAACCACAGCCGTGTCTATACAAATGCACTTATGTACGATCTGTGAATCTTTACCCGTGTAGTGCAAACTCTCACATGATCAAATTCTTATATTGAATGCTATTTAACCAAATATGATGATATTCTATGTTAAGAAATATATATTTTTGTCTAAGAAAGACATTTGGTCTCCATTTGCTCTTAGTATTAAGCTCTTCTAGGATGATGTACCGCTTGATTTTCTAGGTGCTTGTAAAGATTTGTGGTCAATAAGTATTTACATTCCATCCAAAAGATGTTTAATATCTCTATTGTAGGAGATCTTATGTTCATGCAGTTGGAGAAGACTTGCCAAAGATATTCAAAAATATTTCCTTGTGATCCAGTTCATTGTGCTCTGTATCATAGAGCAGTCTAAACGCAGAGGAAGGAATGGGTGTTATCTCTCTGAGCGTCATCTATGGAACCGTCATCCTGTCCTCCATGTTTCTGCCTCCCATCATGATCAAAAAGCTGGGCTGTAAATGGACCATCTTCCTCAGCATGGCCTGCTACATCAGCTATTCTTTTGGAAATCTCTTCCCTGGATGGTGAGCCTGTTCATCTACACACATTCATGAAGGCTAGATTCTGTCAATTATCAGTGTATCAGTTCTGTCAATTACACACACACATTATATATATATATATATATATATATATATATATATATATATATATATATGTAGCGGACCGTGCATTTCACACCTAGGGTTTCAGTAGTGCTCTGTCTGAATTGATGGTTATAAAAACCATCTTAACATGCAGAAATTCAGTATAAAGGGACATCGCCATTGCTGTAGACACAATAAATGCCTGTACTGAACAAACAAACCAGGGGACGAACTACTGCAGCTCCAGACATGTATTCTACTTCGGCTCCAGCCGTGACCCACATAAGAAACAACAATAATAAACTTAAGCAATATTAATTTAGGAAAACAGCAGCATTTTACTCAACATTAAATCGGATTGTTTGTAAACAAAATCCATCCTCCTCTCTTTCCTCAAAACCAGTTGCTAACTTGAAAGAGGCGGACAAACTTTGTCCAAACTCTCTTAAAAATGTCCGCCTTTTCTTGAAAAGTCTGATGTGAAAACGGCCTTGAAAGTAAATCTACCACTTAATCTGTTTTTTTCTTCTCCTTCAGCCATTAGGGGGCGACAAACATAGCTCAATTGGATCCAGACTGTCACCTAGACTATCCAATCAACGGCTCTGAATACGGTGACATCATACGCCTGCTAGAGGGCGCTGGTGACACCAACGCAAAATCTGATTGGTTGAAGAAGCAGTTT
The DNA here is from genome assembly GCA_030449085.1 of Kryptopterus vitreolus. Taxonomy (NCBI): domain Eukaryota; kingdom Metazoa; phylum Chordata; class Actinopteri; order Siluriformes; family Siluridae; genus Kryptopterus; species Kryptopterus vitreolus. The sequence goes on along the minus strand of JACRUU010000007.1, from coordinate 31,671,257 downwards.
CATCAACATTTATTCTGTGTTCGAGGTGCTGCAGAATGGATTGTGAAGACAGACTTCTCTGACTTTGACTCTGCCTGGCAACAAATGATGGCTGAAATGTGATTGGTTAAATGGTTTATTATGAAAATACATGTCCGGACGCTGCACAAGCATCGGAAAAGCAACGACATTTGCTTATGGCGGATATGAAAGGAAGTGAATAGACCATTTGGAATTATTGAATAAGTACTGATGGACAAAATATAAGTAATATCAGTTTGTGATTCAGATATTTCTTAGACCAGCAGAGGAGGTCTATAGATATATATATATAAATATGGGCACTATGTATTAATGTACCAGAGAAATATTTGTAATACTAAAATGTTTTTACATTTCCAGGCCGAGTCTAATCACTACATCTGTTATTCGGGGTTTGGGAGGTTCTCCACTGTGGTCTGCTAAATGCACATACCTCATAATCAGTGGGAATGTACAGGCGGAGAAAGATAACAAGAGAAGCCAAGATATCATCAACCAATACTTTGGCATGTTCTTCCTCATCTTCCAGTCGTCTGCTGTATGGGGAAACCTCATGTCATCACTTATATTTAAACAAGATGCTAATGTTGGTACGTGTGAAGGATTTTTTTTTGTGTATTGGACAATTTACAATAAATATTGTCACTAGGCAGCATTTTAATTGTAGAAACGTATCACCAATGAGCACGCCAGTGGCGATGGGTATGAGGGAAAAGTTCTAAGAAAGCCATGAAGACTTAAAAACATGAGGCTGGAAAGTCCCGATTGAGCCTGGCCACCTGGAAGGTTGAGTTCAACTGGATAGAACATCTTGGATGCTTGGAATGGATGAGCCTCCTGGGGATGACTGATGCTTGACGGCGCCCTCGGCTGGAGGCTGGTGCTCGACCGGAGACTGGTCCTTGACTGCACCCTCAGCTGGGGTCTGGTGCTCGATGGCACCCTCGGCTGGGGACTGGTGCTCGACCAGAGACTGGTGCTCGGCAGCCCCCTCAGCTGGAGCCCGACAGGCGGCTGGTTCTCGGCGGTGCCCTCGGCTGGGGGCTAGTGCTTGCCTGGAGACTGGTGCTCGGCGACGCCCTCGGCTGGTGCCCGACAGGTGACTGGTTCTCGGCGGCAACCCACGTTGGAAGCGGATGATCGGTGGCGCCCGAGGCGGGAAGCGGATTCTCGGGAGAGCTCCAGGAGGGAAACGGATACTCGGCAGGGGCCCCAGGCAGATCTTGGTTTTCGCGAGGAGGCAATGTATGCGATCCCAGATTGCGTTGAGCTTGTCGGCACCCCCGGCAGGAAACGGGGGCTTGTTGGAGCTCCTGGCAGGAAGCTTGAGGTCTTCAGTGACCTGGCCAGGTGGGGCCAGCAGGGCTCCGGGGCAGAACAGACAGCCGTCTCTTGATGTCCTCCATCATCAAGTCAGTCTCATTCATTATCTGGGTGTTGCCCATGAACTCCAAGTTGAAACCAGGCTCAGGTGCACCTGCTGGGTCCATGCTGGCTGGATTATTCTGTCAGAGAAGGCGGGTAATTATGCATCCAAATGCAGGATGCGAGCCCAGGTTCAAAAATAGTCTTTAATAAGGAGCTAGGCAAACCAAACAGAAGAGCAAGGCAAAACCAAATACAAAATACAGCTCAGGGTCATAACTTTGGGTTTTATTCTGCATGATAATGTTGATTAGACTTGCTGTAAATGAATATAAAATAACGGTGTATTTTGTTCTTTAAGCTGAAATCCCTGAGGAGAGACTGCAGTTCTGTGGTGCTGCTCTTTGCAATGAGAACTTCACCACCACTGGGAACTTCACACGGCCTGAACAGAATCTCGTCAACACACTGATGGGCTGCTATATCGGTAAATATTAAGGGCTACCACAGACTGATTCCTTTTCTACACAGCGTTGTTAAATCATTTGTATAAAATCCCTTATCTACTGCAAAATAACCCCTGACTGATCCCTCTGTAGGTGTGGGTGTTCTAGCGATGGTGCTTGTGGGAGTTTTTCTGGAGAACATTGACGGAAAAGAAGCAAAGGAATTTCGAGAAACACCAGGAAACCAGAACTTCCTCACTACATTACTGGCCACCTTCAGAGTTCTAAGAGATAAAAGAATGATAATGCTCATTCCTTTGACTATCTACACCGGATTTCAACAAAGCTTCATCGCTGGCGAATACACCAAAGTAAATATACATACACACTAGCACACAACCACAGGGAGCAATATGAAGAACTACTAAAAGTGTAAGGACATAAACTGAATATGTGTCCGCTATTTTTATCTGTTTTTAGCCAGTGTTTCGGGGCTGCTGCTGTTAAGTTTATTATGTTGTAACACACACACACACACACACACACCATTCAACAATGGGTTTGTTTGTGATGCTGGAATAAATTACCATACCTTTACTTAGTCCCTTTTAGAACCATTTCCATACAACTGATGAAACTGCGACTATCTTGGAAACAAGCTCTTCGAATTTGTCAGTGCGCTGCTTTGAAGGATACAGAAGGGAAATGTGTCCGCCATGTCAGCGCCGCCATGTGGTAGCCCAGTGGTTAAGGTGTTAGACTCAGAACTGGAAGATCACGGGTTCAAACCCCACCATCACCAAGCTGCCACTAGTGGGCCCTTGAGCAAGGCCCTTAACCCTCAATTGCTCAGTTGTAAGTTGCCAAATACTGTAAATGTAACATTTTGCATACACGGAGGTGGAGAACTACGGAAGCTCGGGTGTGACAAACCAAGGCGAAATCGTAAAAATGTTTTTCTGATTTTTAACATATAAACCATAAATTGAAATGAATCTATAGTTCAATAATAAAAAAGTAAATAATATAATCTACAATCTTCCAGCGCTACTATTACCCGTTTATTTCAGTATGATAATTAAATACTTAATAGTTTTAAATAACGCTAATAAAAATTCCTTTATAGGAAAATACTACATTAAATACAATATTCACATTCATACACTAGGGACAATTTTCCAAGGTGCCAATCAACCTACCGTGCATGTTTTTGGACTGGGGAGGAAACCGGAGAACCCGGAGAAAACCCCCCTGAAGCACGGGGAGAACATGCACAAACTCCACACACACATGACCGAGACGGGAATCGAACCCGGATCCTGGCGGTGTGAGGCGAACGTGCTAACCACTACGCCACCGTGCCCCCTATATATATATATATATATATATATATATATATATATATATATATATATATAAAATCTTGATATTTTACCACTGATATTCTCCCTGTTTTGTATGTGTTTTACAGGATTATGTGACCTGTGCATTGGGAATTCATTATGTCGGCTTTGTGATGATCTGCTACGGGGCGGTGAACGCCTTGTTCTCGTACATATTCGGAAAACTTGTGCAGTACGCCGGGAGGATCGTCCTGTTTTGCTTCGGTAATTTTCAGGATTTCATGGATAGGAATTCTTTTCCGTAAATAGATATTATTTCTATATAATAAAGCGTCCTATTATACAATTGTGTGGCAAATAGTTTGAAGAAGAATTTAAGTGGAAATGCCATCTGTCCCAATACTTTTGCCCATAGAGTGTACCTGTAAAAGAAGTATCAGCTTACTGCTACAGTATTTTCACCTCGGTCTCCTTTACAGCCGCTGTGATAAACCTGAGCTCGGCGATAGCTCTGCTGTACTGGAGACCTCATCCGGACCAGCTTGCTGTCTTCTTCGTGTTTGCTGGTCTCTGGGGAATGGCGGACGCTGTGTGGCAAACACAAACCAACGGTCAGAGAATAAATAAAATAAATGCATACAATAAAATAAATGCATACATAGATTAAAAATCTCTAACGTACATTAAAGAGGACAAGAAATGTCAAAAATGTATTCAAGCCAGACCTCTGAACTAAACACACACACAAACGCCTCACAAAACAGCGTCTAACAGTGTTTTCTCTCACTACAGTTCTATACGGCGTTCTGTTCCCTCAACACAAGGAGGCAGCGTTTGCTAATTATCGCATGTGGGAGTCTTTGGGCTTCATGATCGCCTTCGCATACAGCGCTTACATCTGTCTGTCCACCAAAATCTACATCCTCATCTCAGTCCTTGTGCTGACCATGCTGACGTACCTGTGGGTGGAGTACAACGAGTACAAGAATCCGACGACGCCGGTGAAATATGACAAGGACATGTTGGACGACGACATGTACCTTAAAGACAAGGAGAAATCTCAGATTGTCAGTCAGACAAAATTATAAGCAAAGAAAATGTATTTTATTTAATATACTTTTGGATGGAGTGTGAGGAATAATCAATGAATGGTACTTTATTTTTAGCATCTTTACTTTTTTTTTTTAAACATTAAAAAAATGGCACCATATGAAGGAAGGGGCGGGAGAGGGTGCTTTAACTGTAATGAAAAAAATCATATATATATATTTATATATAAAATAGCCTTTATTATTTGTCACATATACATTTTCTTCGCATATCCCAGCTTGATTTTGGTAGTTGGGGTCAGAGTGCAGGGTCAGCCATGAAACGGCGCCCCTGGAGCACAGAGGGTTAAGGGTCTTGCTCAAGGACCCAAGGGTGGCAGCTTGGCCATACCGGGGCTCGAACCCGGATCTTCCAATCAGCAGCCCAGCGCCTTAGACCACTGAGCTACCCCCTCCCTAAACTGAGCTACCCCCTCCCTATATATATATATATATATATATATATATATATATATATATATATATATATATATATATATATATATATATATATATATATATATATATATATTTTTTTTTTTTTTTTTTTGGTTAGATTATTTTATCATTATGTGTAATTAATCATGATTTATTCTCTAATTCAATATAATAATTATATAATTATGTTCCAAGTCATTCAAAGCACAAAAACTAACATAACTAGCATTTTAATTTAATAAAACCCTTTTAAAACATCCTCTAGTGAAATAAAATCCATTATGTGTGTGTACATGTTAGATGATTTTATAAATGAATGTGTAATAATGTCAATAAACATTGTCTCAATGCAGTTGTACAGAATGTAAGAATTATAGAAAACAAAGTTTGAATTATAAATGATATATGTGTGTGTTTATCCATGATAAGCGAGCCTGATAGTCCGTCCATTGTTTAACGAGCCCGGGCGAGGAATGCAAGGAAGAGTGCGCTTATAAAGGGAGTTAATAAGGCAGGGAGTGATTGGGCTCAGGTGACGGTGTTTAGAACTCCGGGGATTGTGAAGGAGCGATAATTAGCTCAGGAGAGTTGGGAGGAACCCTGCCCTCCATGGACCGCTCCAGACGGCCGAAGGTGATGACGCCGCGGGGGGCGACCACTGCCCCGAGGGCAAGGGCGATCCTTCTCTCCCTTCTCTCCGTAGCTCCGTTCATCTGAGGGTGGTACCCTGAGGAGAGATTAACAACCACCCCAAGGAGTTCAAAAAAGGCTTTCCAGACTAGTGAGATGAACTGTGGTCTGACACAATCTCCTCCAGTAGGCCAAAGTTTCGGAAGATGTAATCGAAAAGGAGCTGTGCAGACTGAAAGGCAGTAGGAAGCGACTTGACAGGGATCAGAACTTGGAGAAGCGATCAATTATGACAACTCAATTATGGGAGATCTGTAATGAGGTCCAATCCCAAGTGAGGTCAGGGGCAATTCGGCACTGGGAGAGGCGTTAGCTTGCCTGCGGGGAAAAAGCTTGGGTCCTTGGCCATGGTGCATTCACTACATCTCACTTGCGCGTTATCCCCGGCCACCAATAGTGGTTTTGCAATAGCGCCAAGGTGGATGTGATTCTGGGGTGACCCGAACCTAGAGAGGAATGGACAGAGGAAATCAATGAGGTTCGCCGGTCAGGTGATACGAACTCACTTCCAGGGGCTCTCTCCCTTTGTGACTCTTCCGGATGGCCGCTTTCCCGCGGGGCTATGGACCATTCGAAGGGGTTGCCAAAGACTTTGACCGGCAGGATGTTCGTTTTCTTGAGGTTCTTCCTCAGGGGCGTACAGGGCGGAAAGGGCGTCCGCTCTAGAGTTTTTCAATCCTGGCCTGTAAGAGAAAGGTGAAGCCGTGCCGGGGTGCCCTGAAGTGGAGGAAGTACAGCCGTAACCCCCAAAGTCCACCTTTTATGTGAAGAGCTTACTTGGATTAGGGTGCATGAGGAGTGGCACGGAGGTAAAGGCCCTTTTGAGCGTCTGAAACACCTGGGAGGCAGCTGTGGTCCACAGAAGGGAGCTTGGCTTTCCCCCTGAGAAGAGATGTGAGCGGGTGAGCGATAGAACTATAGTTTCTAATGAACCTTCTATAGAAGTTTGCAAACCTTAGGAATCGTTGCAGCCTTTTGACGTCTTGAGGTTCAGGCTATTTGGTGACGGCCTACACCTTACTTTCGTCCATGGTGACCCATCGCTCTGAAAAGATGTAATGAAGGGGAGCGAGGTTTGATGAAAGGAGCACTTTTGTGTTTCTGATGTTCTCAGAGGGTTCCGGGAAAAAAAACTATCATCGAGATACACAATTACAAACTTGTGAAAGTAGTCTCGGAATACCTTGTGCATAAAGTCCTGAAACACAGCAGGGGCGTGGACTAGGCCAAAGGGCATAACCCGGTACTCATAGTGACCTATGGGCATGACAAAGGTCATTTTCCGGACCAAGTTGTAGGCGCTTCAGAGGTCCAGCTTAAACAAGACGGCGGCCAGGGTGGCAGGGACGAGCGGGAGCGGGTACTTGAACTTGAAAATCGATACATGGTCGCAGCCCTCCATAAAAAGAAGCTAGAGGCTATGGGTGATGTTGTGGGCCTGGTGTACCCGAGTTCCAGAGCCTCTTGTATATACGCCTCCATAGCCTTGTGTTCCGGTCAGGAAAGAGCATAGATCCGACTGTGGAGTAGCGGTTTCCCTGGGACAAGGTCCATTGCGTAGTCCCACTGTCAGTGAAGAGGCAGTCTCAGTGAAGAGGGGGGGCTCCCTGAGGGCTGAACACGTCCGCAAAATCAGAGTAGCACTCGGGAAAGTGGGGGCTCCAGATCCATATTCGGCCTTTCAATGGAAGTGGAGGTAAGAGGGATTATGACAGGAGAAATGAGAGGAAGGCGAAACAATCATTCCCCATTTGAGCACTTCTCCTGTAGCCCAGGAGATCACTGGGTTATGTTCCACCAAACAGGGTCTCTACAGAAAGACCTCAGCTGTGGAACCATCTAGAACCAGAAGGTAGAGTTGTTCCATGTGTAGTTGTCCGACCTGGATCTGGTGTCGAACCACCATGCGCCTAATGTGTCCCTGGGTGAGTGGCTTACCGGTAATGGAGTGGGCCTGATAAACATTCTCTGTATGAGTGGGACATAACCCCAACTCCCGACAGATATCCCCCCGGAGATTAAGTTACCAGCCGACCCAGAATCAAGGATGCTGACAAGGATAATGACCCCATTGACTGAAAGAGCGATCTAAGTGGTTAGAGATTTCCTACGATGACTAGGGGTAAAATGGATCTCTGTGGACATTTGCGGATTAGATGGTCCTTCAACCCAAAGTACAGGCACAGGCCTTGCGTGATCATCCTATGCCTTTCGGTGGGGCCCACTATCCTCTTGCACGGTTTCCAGGAACGCAGGAAACGCCACGGTGGTGGAAACAATCAGTGGCATAGGCGGGGCGTAGCCTCCTCCGAGGAAGCCTCCATGTCCTCCGTGGTTTTGGTCCCGGCTTTTGTCAAGAAGCAGACGGTCAACAGAGGTAAAAGGTTAACACTCCGAAGTTTATTAACAAACACAGGAGTAATGGGAAGGGAAATCGGGAACTAGAGAGCTAAAGGGAAAACTAGATTAAGGGGAGGGAGAACGGTCACTGAGAAAACCCCGGAGTTCACGGCTTGGCGTACAGAGTGGCTAACTTCCGGGTTGCGCTGGCGTCGCTCCGACGTTGCTGAAAGAGCACAAACACAGAGTTAGCAAAGTCTTTGATATGAATGACAGAGTTCCAAAGGATAGTCCGTCCATTGTTTAATGAGGAATGAAAGGGAGAGTGCGTTTATAAAGGGAGTGAAGGCAGTGGAGTGATGGTGTTTACAACTACGGGGATTGTGAAGGAGGGATAATTAGCTCAGGAGAGTCCGGAGGAACCGTGACAGCTCTACAGCCTTCAATGAACTTTTCTATCCTAGGAACTACTAGAAGTCTGGAGTTTGGCAAGCTTTAAGACTGACAGATTGTAGCGCCTTGGAAGACTAAATAGGGAAACTAAACCATTTAGGGCTTTGTAAGTCAGTAACAATAGTTTGTATTGGATTCGAAATGTAACAGTAGACAGGGTAGGGATGATAAAGTTGGGGTTATATGATCATATTTTCTTGTCCTTGTGAGAACTCTAACTACTGCATTGTGGACTAACTGTAGCTTGTTTATTATTGATCCTGAACAGCCACCTAGTAATGCATTACAATAGTCCAGTCTGAAGGTCACAATGCATGGATTAGTGCTCTATATAATATATAAACTAACACTTGTTTGAATGATTACAAACACAAGATACAAATAAACTTAAACTCCGTTGACAGGAATAAAAAAAAAAGCCAATACAGTGCAAAGAGGAAGAAGTGCGAGTTGCTGAAAGAGATATGTCTTCATCCGTTGCTTGACGATAGTTAGGGAAGGTCTGGGGATCTGCAACTCTCTGCTGGTGGTTCTACCTCAGAATGCTACTTCAAATGATCCAAAATGGTAGGTGGTATCGCAGTGGTTAAGGCATTGGGCTCTGAACCAGAAGGTTGCAGGTTCTTGTTCATTCCACCACCTTGTTGCCAGAACAGAGAAACGCCTTAAACTAAACTTGCCTCTTGACAAGTCAAGCAGTACTCGATGATCTCAGGTAGCGAGGTACAGTATGGGTGATGAGATCTCTGCGTTAAGGAGGTGCAGGTCCTGAGTGAGTCATGTTGGTGACATAAAAAGAAAAGGACAGTTGATTGTCCATGGTCACTGTGCCAGCATGTCGGGAGTGGAGGGCGGAGCCGGATGGAGCAAGCACTAAGGAACCCCTGAACCGAGCAGGGAGGGGAGCCATAACGTCAGCTCCATCTGACAAGCACGGCAGGAGCCAGAATGCAGACGTAACGGTGGAACGGGTGCACTCGGGCGGACGCAGGAAAACAGCGTTCCGATCTGCAGGCAAGAGACGGGCGGAAGAGGGAGAAGACTGCATGCCGGTCTGCGGGTGGGTTTTGACGGATGTCAGAGGAGGGCTCCCGAGCCGTGAGACTGTGGGTGAGTCTCGGCTTGAGTACGAGGGACGGAAAGCGCCGGGACATGCATGGAAAACAATAAATATGGCTCCCTGTTTGGGATTTTCATTAAATAGTACATACCAATCTTGTGGTTGGGTGGTCAAAAACTTTTCCCTATATAGTGTCTATATTTGGATTCCAGATGTATTCACTATATCTAAACGATACAGCTGAATTGTGGGGCATATATTCTTTTCATTATTTTTGGATGAATAATGAAATATTCTTGAAATATTCTTAAACTAATATAATATCCTTCTATTAATTATTATTTTAACTTAACTATTCTATTGCATTACGTTAAGTTGTTTCTTGTTAGCAGCATGTCTCCAAAGTTTACATATCACCAAACACTCTCTGACTCTTTACACTGAGCCTGTCCAGGAAAAAACGGCATATTTTACATCTTTACGTGTTGAACTTTGTCCTCCAACACAGGGGGGTTACAGTGTATATGAAGTGTGTGAAAATCTAGCATTTTACCAGTCAGCATCAACCTTCTACTGAGAGTCTGTTTTTAACTTTGTGTGACTTTTCTTTCCTTACTACACAATTTTCGAACCTTCCACAATGATAAGCCGGAATACCAAGAATGTGCTTGTGATGTCGCTTGGATTTTTGCTCTTGTTCACGGCCTGTGGAGGACTGCAGAATCTACAGGTAATCACAGCCGTGTCTATACAAATGCACTTATGTATATATATAGTATGTATTTATGTATATATTGCACTTAGTGCAAACTCTCACATGATCAAATTCTTATATTGCATGATATTTAACCAAATATGATGATATTCTATGTTAAGAAATATATATTTATGTTTAAGAAAAAGACATTTGGTCTCCATTTGCTCTTAGTATTAAGCTCTAGTCTTCTAGGATGATGTACCGCTTGATTTTTTAAGGTGCTTTATAGATTTATGGTCAGTAAGCCTTCACATTCCTTCCCAAAGACGTTCATGCAGTTGGAGAAGACTTGCCAAAAATCTTCAAATTTTTTCCTTGTGATCCAGTTCATTGTGCTCTGTATCATAGAGCAGTCTAAACGCAGAGGAAGGAATGGGTGTTATCTCACTGAGCGTCATCTATGGAACCGGCATCCTGTCCTCCATGTTTCTGCCTCCCATCATGATCAAAAACCTGGGCTATAAATGGACCATCTTCCTCAGCATGGCCTGCTACATCAGCTATTTTTTTGCAAATCTCTTCCCTGGATGGTGAGCCTGTTCATCTACAAATCATATAGTAAAGTTTTTGTATACCATGTATATGTGTACGTGTGTGTATATATATATATATATATATATATATATATATATATATATATATATATATATATATATATATATATATATATATATATATATATATATATATATATATATATATATATATATATATATATATATAGGCGCTATGTATTAATGCAGCAATGAAATATAATGTAATACTAAAATATTTCCAGGCCGAGTAATAATTTCCATTATTTACATTCCCAGGCCGAGTCTAATCACTACATCTGTTATTCGGGGTTTGGGAGGTTCTCCACTGTGGTCTGCTAAATGCACATACCTCATAATCAGTGGGAATGTACAGGCGGAGAAAGATAACAAGAGAAGCCAGGATATCATCAACCAATACTTTGGCATGTTCTTCTCCTTCTTCCAGTCGTCTGCTGTATGGGGAAACCTCATGTCATCAGTTATATTTCAACAAGACGCTAATGTAGGTACGTCTGAAAGGTGTGTCCATTGGACGGTTAATAATAAATATTGTCACTAGGCAGTATTTTAATTGTAGAACTGTATCACCAATGAGCACGCCTGTGGTGGTGGGTATAAGGGAAAAGCTCTAAGAAAGCCATGAAAGGAATGAGACTTGAAAAGGCCAATAATGATCAGTAGTCCTTCCCATCTGTGGTATATGGTCAACTATATGGTCAAGGACATGTGGACCAAGTCTATGTGGTGCAAATGTATCCAAGCGGAATTGAGAAAGTTTGACATCCATCCATCAATCCATCTTCCTCCGTTTATCCGGGACCGGGTCGCGGGGGCAGCAGTCTAAGCAGAGATGCCCAGACTTCCCTCTCTCCAGCCACTTCCTCTAGCTCCCCCGGGGGGACACCGAGGCGTTCCCAGGACAGTCGAGAGACATAGTCCCTCCAACGTGTTCTGGGTCTTCCCCGAGGCCTTTTCCCGGAGGGACATGCCCGAAACACCTCCCCTGGAAGGCGCCCAGGAGGCATCCGAAATAGATGCCCGAGCCACGCCAGCTGGCCCCTCTCGATGTGGAGGAGCAGCAGATCTACTCCGAGCTCCTCCCGAGTGACTGAACTTCTCACCCTATCTCTAAGGGAGCGCCCAGCCACCCTGCGAAGGAAGCTCATTTCGGCCGCCTGTATCCGGGATCTTGTCCTTTCGGTCATGACCCACAGCTCATGGCCATAGTGGAGGAGTTCAAGTATCTTCAAGAAAGTTTGACAATTTATCCCAAAATGTCCAGGAAGCGTAAAATTGATACAGATTGAAGGCACTTGCAAGAAAGATGGGAAAGTGAATACATGTTTGTATTCAACAAGAATAACCGGTGTGTCTTTTGCATTATATACTGGTATATTATATATGTATTACAACTGGCCCTTTGAGGCCAACCATAATGTGGCCCATCGTGAAAATAAGTTTGACACCCCTGCACTATGGAAAGAAGACAATGATGACTGTGGCCTCTTTAATCAAAATAATGCACCCTGTCACAAAGCAAAAATGATGCAGATATGGTTCGAGGTGTTGGCTTGGCCGAGTTCCCTAGATTTCAATCCAGTCAAGCATCTGTCCGATACCCTGGACAATCAAATCCCATATCATAATTTACAGCATCTCCTTAAGTGATCTTCTGCTAACATCTAGGCACCAGATATCACAGCACACCTTCAGGAAGTTTAGTGGAGTCTATACGCCAATGAATCAGGACAGCAAAATGGGGACCAACACAATATTTGGCAGACAGTCATAATATAATGTTATGCCTGATCAATGTATATCTTTTTCTACTACAAAACCTTTGAAGACATATACTTGATTACGACACAGATTACTACTTTGGGTTTTATTCTACACGATAATGTTGATTAGACATGTTCTCCCCATGCCTCAAGGAGGTTTTTCTCCGGGTTCTCCGGTTTCCTCACGATCCAAAAACATGCACGGTAGGTTGATTGGCACCTTGGAAAATTGTCCCTAGTGTATGAATATGTAATGTGTGTGTGTGAGAGTGTGTGTGTGTGCCCTGCGATGGGTTGGCATTCCATCCAGGGTGTATCCTGCCTTAATGCCCATAGACGCCTGAGATAGGCACAGGCTCCCCGTGACCCGAGGAAAGATCGGATAAAGCGGTAGAAGATGAATGAATGAATGAATATATATATATATATATATATATATATATATATATATATATATATATATATATATATATAATAAGAAACGGTGTGTTTTGTTCTTTAAGCTGAAATCCCTGAGGAGAGACTGCAGTTCTGTGGTGCTGCTCTTTGCAATGAGAACTTCACCACCACTGGGAACTTCACACGGCCTGAACAGAATCTCGTCAACACACTGATGGGCTGCTATATCGGTAAATATATAGCATTGGTGAATCGTTTTTATAAAACCCTTATCTACTGCAAAATAACCCCTGACTGATCCCTCTGTAGGTGTGGGTGTTCTAGCGATGGTGCTTGTGGGAGTTTTTCTGGAGAACATTGACGGAAAAGAAGCAAAGGAATTTCGGAAAAACAGAGGAAACCAGAACTTCTTCAGTACATTACTGGCCACCTTCAGACTTCTACGAGATAAAAGATTGATAATGCTCATTCCTTTGAATATCTACAGCGGACTGGAACAAAGCTTCATCGCTGCCGAATACACAAACGTAAATATACACACACACACACACATAAATATGATCTCGATTCTGTCAGCAAAAGCTGGGCAAGGTGATTATAAGGACCCAAATGCTGGATACGAGGCCAGGTTCAAAATAAAGGTGTCTTTAATAAGAAAAGCAAAGAATAAACCAGTCCAACAAAAGCAGAGCAAAAGAGAAACCAAACAGTCCAAAAGCCAAAAACAAACCAAATATCCAAGGGCAGAAACAAGAGTTCATGGAAACAGGAAGCAGGTAGGACAGGCAGGGTGGCAAGAGTTCCTCCCATTTGCAGGAGTTTGCTGGTTTGGAGTAATAATCCCGTGTAATAATCCGGCATCAGTCATTGTCTCCGAGCTCCTTAAATAAGGAGCCCGGCGGGAAAACCGGCAAGATGGCCGCCGAACTGGAAGTGCACGCAGCCCTCTCGGGAGATCATGACAGATACCTCACCCCAGATATTCTCCCTGTTTTGTATGTCTTTTACAGGATTACGTGACCTGTGCACTGGGAATCCATTATATCGGTTTTGTGATGATCTGCTTTGGGGCGGTGAACGCCTTGTTCTCGTACATATTCGGGAAACTTGTGCAGTACACCGGGAGGATCGCCCTGTTTTGCTTCGGTAATTTTTCATGGATGGGAATTTTTTGCCATAAATTGATATTATTTACAGTTATTTATAATTAATAAATATTTGCAGTTCTCCTGATGGGAAAGTGTAATGCTACAGAATCCAAAGCGTCCTATTATACAAATAGTTTGAAGAATAACCTAATTTAAGTGGAAATGTTGTGTCCCAATAGTTTTGCCCATACAGTGTACATGTGAATGAGGCGTCACTGCTACAGTATTTTCACCTTACAGCCGCTGTGATAAACCTGAGCTCGGCGATAGCTCTGCTGTACTGGAGACCTCATCCGGACCAGCTTCCCGTCTTCTTCGTGCTTGCTGGTCTCTGGGGAATGGCGGACGCTGTGTGGCAAACACAAACCAACGGTTAGAGACTAACCAGAAACATAGCTTGATTTAACCCTGCATTATAACAACTACATAACACATCGTGCAGATGCAAAACAAGAATTTGGAATAAAATACAAAAAATAAATAAAATAAATACATACATAGATCAAAAATAAATGATATGGAAAAAAGAACAACCAGTGAACTGGCACCAGAAACAATGACACCTAATTGTTTATTAAGACATACAGTCTCCTCTGAACAGTGGACGATGAAAGAGAGGAATTAAAGAAGTGGAACTCTGTGTACTGGTGATCATGAGGCTGATAAATCAAAAGTATCTACTGCAGCAGAGGTAGCTCTTGTTCTTGAGAGCCTGTTTCTTCAGCATTTGTTTGTTTCGGGCACTTAAGAAATATTTTTCTTGATATTTTCATGAACGGATGTCTATTGTCTATTCTATTTATTTAGCGTGTCAATACTATCTTTTCTCTTTATTTAAAGTGCCATAATATGGATTTGTACAGTAGTTGTATTAATAAGTCTATTAACTTTGCACTATCCCGCATCTTCGAGAGACGATGGTATAGCTTCGGAGTTGGGTGTTTGTGGCTGTAGAGTCCGACCCTAGAGTGCTGAATGTTGATGCATGTTGAGGCTGGCGTTGTTTCGCCTTCCTCTCTGCAGCAAGGTTGGGGTTTCTTACCTTCTGAGTACCCTGTCTGACAGAAAGATGCCAGGTTGAGCGGTACGTTGACATTGGCAGTCTGCATGTCCATTTTGCAGACATCTTTGTAGCGCATACATGGCCATCCAGCCAGTCTTGTGCCTTCTAATAGACTTTCTGCAGGTGAGTCCAGCACATATGGTGTTGACAATGAAGTCAATGTCAGACCGCCTTTGGGACTCCTTCTCCAGATTTTCTGTCGAGGTTTACTCCCCGAGCCTTTTCTATGAGTCAGAATTGCCACAAGCCAGTGGAGGTTTGGGAGTTCCCCTCTCCTAGATGAGCTACCATCCAAGGTTTTACAAGTCCCATCTACCTGAAGGTAACCCAAGTAAGGGGGGGCTAAAGCGCCGTTTCTTTCATGGGTTACCACCTTAAAAGGTGGGTCCTGTGCCGTACCCAACTGATGTTCTAAAGTAAATTAAAGAGGGCAAGAAATGTCAGAAACGTACTCAAGGCACACCTCCGAACTGAATACACACACAATAATGCCTCGCAAATCAGCTTCTAACAGCTTATCTGTTAGAAATGTCAAGAAATGTCAAAAATGTATTCAAGCCAGACCTCTGAACTAAACACATACACAAACGCCTCACAAAACAGCTTCTAACAGTGTTTTCTCTCACTACAGTTCTATACGGCATTCTGTTCCCTCAACACAAGGAGGCAGCGTTTGCTAATTATTGCATGTGGGAGTGTTTGGGCTTCATGATCGCCTTCACATACAGCACTTACATCTGTCTGTCCACCAAACTCTACATCCTCATCTCCGTCCTTCTGCTGACCATGCTGACGTACCTGTGGCTGGAGTACAACAAATACAAGAATCCGACTAAGCCGGTGAAATATGACGAGGACATTCTGGACGACTTGTACCTTAAAGACAAGGAGAAATCTTAGATTGTCAGTAAGACATAATAATAAGCAAAGACAGTTTGCGATTGTATTTTATACACTTTCTTATGGAGAAGTCTGCAGCGAATGGTACATTAATGCTCGCATCTTTACTATATATTATTTGCAGTTCACCTCATGAGAAAGTTGAATGCAAAAGCATCCAAAGTGTCCTATTATATAATTGTATGGCAATTTAAGTGGAAAAGCTGTGTCCCAATACTTTTTCCCATACAGTGTACCTTTTTTTTTTTTTTTTATTAAAAAAATGTAACCATTTGGGGGAAGGGGTGGGAGAGGGCGCTTAGGTCATTAAAGTATACTTAAAAACAACAACAGCAAAAAAATAAATATATATATATATATATATATATATATATATATATATATATATATACATACATACATATACACACACACAACCACACACTAGTGATGCACCGAAAATCCCAGCCGGAAATGACCCAAAAGTGCACTTTGGTTTTTTTTTAAGCTGAAAAACGTTTAGCACTGAAACAACACGGCTGAAACAGTATGTTGTGATGACGCAAACAGAAACCAGCAAAGCAAAGCCTTTTTGCGCAAAAGCAAGTCTTGGTTGCATATCGCGCAGATCACGATCCCCCCGTGACATTCACTTCACACCAGTGGGTCTTAATAGAGAACATTCTCTCTCTTCTTGCCCCCTTTGACCAGCTAACTAAAGAGATCAGCTCCTCTGATGCATCTGTAGCGGACGGTATTCCTTTAATCTCAGCAATAAAGCGTCTTTAAAAAGTACATTCTTAAGATTCTGTCAGCACACATGGTTGTGCATTCACTAGTGGGCCCTTGAGCAAGGCCCTTAACCCTTAGTTGTAAGTCGCTCTAGATAAGGGCTTCTGCCAAATCCCGTAAATGTAAATGTTTCACTGAGATCTATCCGGATAATCTGCACTTCATTGTGACTGTACTTGATCGGCGTTACAAAGATCATTACTTGGATGCGGAATAAATGAGTCATAAATGATCCAGACCATGATGATGCGGATAACCCACGGAGAGTGCACAGGGCAGGAGGAGATCAAAGGGCAAGGAAAAAAATGTACAAAAATGTACTTGGTTTCCTCTTTTTTTGGTTTTCAGTTACGGCTATTGTCATTTCAGCAGAGACATATTGTCTCTAATATATATATATATATATATATATATATATATATATATATATATATATATATATATATATATATATATATATATATATATATATATATCCGGTATATATCTGCATGATGTGGGACCAGAAGGGAGCTGGTATATCTCTAGATGGTATATCTCTAGAGTCTACTTTATGAAGGAGTGGGGGCACAAGTGGAGCTGGTGGAACATCAGGAGGCATTGGGATGAGAAGAGAAGCGGTGGAGAGGAATTCGTGTAGCTGCTGTTCTTGATATCAGCAATATCACATGTACTGGAGTAGAAGGTTATGATGTGTGATGTGTAGGCCTTGCTAAAAAGATATGTCATTAAACTACACTTAAACCAAAAGAGTGTGTCTGAGCCCTAAACACAGTGAAACTTCAGTGAACTTTTCTATCCTAGGAACTACTAGAAGTCTGGAATTTTGGGGAGCTTAAAGAGAGTGACAGATTGTAGCGCCTTGGAAGACTGGATAGGGAAACTAAACCATTTATGGCTTTGTAAGTCAGTAACAATAGTTTGTATTGGATTCGAAATGTAACAGTAGACAGTGTAGGGATGATAAAGTTGGGGTTATAACATCATATTTTCTTGTCCTTGTGAGAACTCTAACTACTGCATTGTGGACTAACTGTAGCTTGTTTATTAATGACCATGAACAACCACTTAGTAAAGCATTACAATAGTCCAGTCTGAAGGTCATGCATGGATTAGTGCTCTATATAATGAATAAACTAACACTTGTTTGATCGATTACAAACACAAGATACAAATAACCTTAAACTCTGTTGACAGGGAAAAAAGCCAATACAGTGCAAAGAGGAAGAAGTGCAAGTTGCTGAAAGAGATGTGTCTTAGATGTGTTAGGGGACGTCGAGGGAACTGCAACTCTCTGCTGGTGGTTCTACCTCAGAATGCTATTCGTCCACTTCAAATGATCCAAAATGGTAGGTAGTAGAGCAGTGGTTAAGGCATTGGGCTCTGAACCGGAATGTTGCAGGTTCTTGTTCATTCCACCACCTTGGTGCCAGAACAGAGAAACATCTTGAACTAAACTTACCTCTTGACAAGTCAAGCAGTACTCGATGAACATGATATGAACATACTCGATGATCTCAGGTAGCGAGGTGCAGTATGGGGAGGGTGGGGGTGATGAGATCTCTGAGGTAATAAGGTGCAGGTCCATCTTTATCTTTGTAGGTAAGCGTCAGTGTTCTGAATCTGATGGAAGCCAGTGGAGGGATCACAGCAGTAGGGGGGTGTGAGAGAACTTGGGAAGGTTGAACACAAGCATTTTACGGCAATTGGCAAACACTGTTATCCAGAGCGACTTACAGCTGAGCAGTGGTGGGTTAAGGACCTTGCTCAAGGGTTCCACTAACGGCAGTTTGATGATGGTGGTGGGATTGCATTGCCCAATGCCTTAACCACTGAGCTCCCACCTACCATTTTGGATCACTTGCAGTGGATGACTAGTGTTCTGAGATAGAGAAATGCAGTAGTCCATTCTCGAAAATGATGTGCTGGATCGTAAAGACTAGGTGAGTCTTGGCGTGAGTACTCAGAAGAGAGGAGGTTATTATAACAGTAAATGATGTGCAATGTGGAATGAGGCTTTCATAAAAATGCACATACCAATATTATGATTGGGTGGGCAAAAACGTTTGCCTATATAGTGTCTATATTTACCAATGAATACATGTATAATGTGGTTTAATGCATTCATAAAGCAGTATATATAAGATTCCAGATGTGTTCACTATATTTAAACAATACAGCTGAATTGTGGGGCATATATTTTTTCCATTATTTTTGGATATAAGGATGTATTCTTGAAAAAGAATTATGATATGATATAAAATAATATAATATTCTTCTGTTAATTATTATTTTATCTGAACTATTCTATTGTATTATTAAGTTGTGTCTTGTTAACAGCATGTCTCCAAAGTTCAGCAATCACAATACATACACTGAGCCTGTCCAGGAAATTATTTTACATGCTGAACTTTGTCCTCCAACACAGGGGGGCTGCAGTGTATATGAAGTGTGTGCAAATCTAGTATTTGACCAGTCAGCATCAACCTTCTACTGAGAGTCTGTTCGAACCTTCCACGATGATAAGCCGGAATACCAAGAATGTCCTTGTGGTGTCGTTTGGATTTTTGTTCTTGTTCACGGCCTATGGTGGACTGCAGAATCTACAGGTAATCACAGCCACGTTTATACAAATGCACTCATGCACGATCTGTCAATCTTTACCCGTGTAGTGATCAAATTCTTATATTGCATTCTATTTAACAAAATATGGTAATATTCCATGTTAAGAAATATATATTTATGTCTAAGAAAGACATTTTTTCCCCATTTGCACTTAGTATTAAGCTCTAGTCTTCTAGGATGATGTACCGCTTGTAAAGATTTGTGGTCAATAAGCATTCACATTCATCCCAAAGACGTTTAATAGCTATATTGTAGGAGATCTTATCTTCATGCAGTTGGAGAAGACTTGCCAAAGATCTTCTTCAAAAATGTTTCCTTGTGATCCAGTTCATTGTGCTCTGTATCATAGAGCAGTCTAAACGCAGAGGAAGGAATGGGTGTTATCTCACTGAGCGTCATCTATGGAACCGTCATCCTGTCCTCCATGTTTCTGCCTCCCATCATGATCAAAAACCTGGGCTATAAATGGACCATCTTCCTCAGCATGGCCTGCTACATCAGCTATTCTTTTGGAAATCTCTTCCCTGGATGGTGAGCCTGTTCATCTACAAACATTCATGAAGGTTATGGAAGGCTAATAGTAATATATATAGGCGCTATGTATTAATGCACCAGAGACATATTTGTAATATTAAAATATTTTACATTCCCAGGCCGAGTCTAATCGCTACATCTGCTATTCTGGGTTTGGGAGGTTCTCCACTGTGGTCTGCTAAATACACATACCTCACAATCAGTGGGAATATACAGGCGGAGAAAGATAATAAGAAAGCCCAGGATATCATTAACCAAAACATTGGAATGTTCTTCCTCGTATTTCAGTCGTCTGCTGTATGGGGAAACCTCATGTCATCGCTTATATTTCAACAAGACGCTAATGTAGGTACGTCTGAAAGTTTATTTTCATGCATTGCACATTTAACAATAAATATTATCAGTAGGCAGCGTTACAATTGTAGAAATGTACCACCAATGAGCACGCCAGAGGTGATGAGTATGAGGGAAAAGTAATTTGAAGCCATGAAAGGAATGAGACTTATCATCTGTGGTATATGGTCAACTATATGGTCAAGGACATATGGACCAAGTCTATATGGTTGAAAATGCAAGTGTTCGATGATCAAAACCATATTCAGTAATATTGTATATCGACGCAGATTAGAATCCAGTTGATGATATTTGAGTTCAGAATTAGGGGAACCAAGATGGATCACGTGGTGGTCCAGAGAGCAAAAAGGGCCACATCACACTGTGTACACTGCAGACCCCAGAAGATGCTATGCCCATTAGACATGGCTATGTATTCTTTTATGCCAGTTTGTTATATTACAACAGTATGAGAAGTGAAGAACCCCGAATATCTCTCATTCTGCCACCTGAGAACAAGGGAAGCAGCACGAAAACATTTTGTCCTCAAAGTTGATGTGTTTGAAGCAGTAAAAATAGGAGAGAGTAAGAATTTGAGAAGGTTTGATAAAGTAAGACAGCTAGACATATGGATCAGTGCATCTCCAATACAGCATCTGGTACAGGTGGCCGAGTCCCACCGATGCGAAGTGATCCTGGCTGTGGTCCTTGTGGCCCGATCCAACAGGTGAGCCACTGTAGCTCTGTATTGTAGCTTTAGCTACTGCTGAAGAAGTGAATGATAGAAAGGTGTTAGAATGGGGACTAGTCAGGGTGTCACGCCAATGGCCAAAAGCGCCACCAATAGGCATTTGAGCATCAGAAGGTGCCGAAGAAGACATGGAAGAAGATGGCCTTGACTGAAGAATCACGATGGATGTTATAGGTAGTTTACTTTCATGGGAACCCATGACACCAGTATTCACTATGGTACTTTTTTTTTTTAACTTACTTTATTGATGCCGTGAGGGAAATGCTTTTCTGCAGAAGCTGGGGTTAAAGTGGAAGGTCAGCCATGGTACGGTGCCCCTGGAGCAAAGAGGGTTAAGGGCCTTGCTCAAGGACCCAGTGGTAGAAGCTTGGAGATACCTGGGCTCGAACCCGACCTTCTGATCAGTAGGCCAGCACCTTAAACCTCTGAGCTACACCCCCTCCCATGTGTCAAACTCTAGGCGAGTTGGCCAAATATGGCCCACCAAATCATTATAATGTGTAATGAGGGTGCCTAATAGGCTATTAATGTTATAGTTTCATGAAAATAGTTGTGGTCTTCTTAACATCTTCTACAATGGATCTATGAAGACAATTGCATTGTCTTCTTTTTAGATTAGATTTACAATGAAATTGATCTCTTGTTATTATTCATTTTGACAATTTTCATTTTGACACCAGACACACATCCGTTCAAAATATTGTTTATCGGTGCATTTGATCTGTAATAATAGGTATCGGCATCGGCCTTGAAAAACACATATCGGTAGACGTGTACTGCAAGAGCTTAAAAGGTGTGTAATTGTCTTAAATTAAGGATATGGTGCTTTAAAGCGTGAATGCTACATCTCCCACAATGCATGCGACTATGTGAACCGCGAAGTGATATCATCCCGCAACTAGATTGCAGTGTATCCAACATCGGCCTTTACTAAGGGCAGATGGAAGGCAGGTCCAAAAAGGATGGGAAAGAGAATACATGGTTGTGCTTTAAGGAGAAAAAAAGGGTATGTCTTTTGTGTTATGAGGTGGTGTCGCTCATCAAAACGTATACACTATCATATAGTTAAAACTGGCCCTTCAAGGGCAACTATAATGATGATAATGAGGCCCAGGATGAAAATGAGTTTGACACCCCTGCTCTATGGGAAAAATACAAGCCAGTGGAGACAGTGTGATGTTTTGGCCCATGTTCTGTAAGGGGAAGACTTTTTGGTCTGGTCATCTATGTAGACGTTACTTTGACAGGTACCACGTTCCTAAGCATTGTTGCAAACCATTACATTTAAATAGTATTCCCTGATGGCTGTGGCCTCTTTTAACAGAATAATGCAACTTGCTATAAAGCAAAAAAAAGGTATGGAATGGTTTGATTAAAACGAGTTTGAGGTGTTGGATTGGCCGAGATTTCAGTGCAATAGAGCATATGTGTGATATCCGGGACAACCATATCCCATATATTAACTTACAGTATCTGCTTAAGGGATCTGCTGCTAATATCTGGGCACCAGATACCACGGCTCACCTTCAGGAGATTAGTGGAGTCTATGCGCCAATGAATCAGGGTCGCTTTTATTAGCAAAATGGGGACAGACACAATATTAGGCAGATGGTCCTAATGTTACGCCTGATCAATGTATGAAAATCTTGATTAGGACAGAGATTACTACTTTGGGGTTTATTCTGCATGATAATGTTGATTAGACTTGCTGTAAATGAATATAAAATAACGGTGTGTTTTGTTCTTTAAGCTGAAATCCCTGAGGAGAGACTGCAGTTCTGTGGTGCTGCTCTTTGGAATGAGAACTTCACCACCACTGGGAACTTCACACGGCCTGAACAGAATCTCGTCAACACACTGATGGGCTGCTATATCGGTAAATATATAGCATTGGTGAATCGTTTTAATAAAACTCTTATCTACTGCAAATAACCCCTGACTGATCCCTCTGTAGGTGTGGGTGTTCTAGCGATGGTGCTTGTGGGAGTTTTTCTGGAGAACATTGACGGAAAAGAAGCAAAGGAATTTCGGAAAAACAGAGGAAACCAGAACTTCTTCAGTACATTACTGGCCACCTTCAGACTTCTACGAGATAAAAGATTGATAATGCTCATTCCTTTGACTATATACTGCGGACTTGAACAAAGCTTCCTCGCTGGCGAATACACCAAGGTAAAAAAAACATTTCTGAGAATATATTTGATTATAAACTAAGGTCCACTCTGTAGACAAAAGTATAGCTCTGAGTTCTTACCTTAAATTTATTGAACACCTTTGGGATGAATGAGCACTGACTGAACTCCAGTCCTCCACACCTGGGTAGTGGTGGCTTAGTGGTAAGGCATTGGCCTTTAGACTAGATGATCACAGGTTAAAACCCTGCAACCACCAAGCTATCACTACTGGGCCCTTGAGTAAGGCCCTTAACCCTCAATTCCTCAGTTGTAAGTCGCTCTGGATAAGGGCGTCTGCCAAATGCGGTAAATGTAAATGTACCGCACCAACATCACTTTACAACACTCATGTAGCTGAAATTATTATATTTAATTTTAAATAATTGATTATTTAACTTATTTCATAGTATATATATATATATATATATATATATATCTATATATATAAAACCCTTATAATCAGTATTTAACCAGTATGTAGTTTTAATATCAATTATAAAGTTAAGTGTGTAATTATTTTGTAATTTTCATGCATATATATATATAAATATAATGTTATATATATATATATATATATATATATATATATAGATAGATAGACAGATAGATAGATATAATGTTTTTTTTTTCATATATATTTAGCAGGTGGTATTATTTTAATGCAAAATAAAATGCACTTGGTAAGACTAATATTATGGAATTCATATTGAGTTTAGGGTCCAGTTCCAGAGTTAAGGTTCATGTTATTAACTACATGTTAAGTATTAAGTACTTGAGTACATTAAGTACATGGTATTAAGGTTGTAATCAGTATGTAACCAGTATGTAATTATTTTTATATCAATTATATACAGGTTAATTGTGTAATTTTCATGCATATATATAAAATGTTTTCATATATATTTAGCAGGTGGTATTATTTTTAATGCAAAATAAAATGCATTTGGTAAGACTAACATTATGGAATTCATATTGAGTTTAGGGTCCTGTTTTAGAGTTAAGGTTTATGGTATTAAAAAAAAAACAAACAAACAAATAATCATTAAAGCAATGTAAAAAAGAAGTATGTAATTTGTTAAAAGAATGACAAACAAGGGCAAAATGCAAACTTTCCAATGCACACAATATGTGTATGTATATCTATATATATATATATATATATATATATATATATATATATATATATATATATATATCTATTCAGGTACTTATGGTAAGGAAATTATGTATAATTATCTATTTTTCTATACTATATAACTATATATAATATGTATATATGTGTGTGTGTGTATATATATATGCTCTCTTGTTGTACCATACACTGACAATAACAACATTATATAATTAAGAAAAAGGAAAATACAGTAAAATATAACAATAATATAATATATTTATAAATATATAATATACCATTGTACATACCTGTACTGAAATAGACTCTTCAGTGTAGTCGTGCCTCAGTCATTATATCCTTTTTTTAATTCAATTAAATCGCAATTAAAAGTGACCAGATATAAATCTAATCAAAATTGTACAAAAAAAACAATAATAAATTTGTTTGTAAACAAAGAATATCAGGTTAAACAATAAAACTAACCATATGCTACATGTGTAATGGCGGCGGCAATTAGCCTAAATTGATAATAATACGAATAAATATACTCGTTATAACATTTATAAAGAACTTATAAAGAAAAGTTGATCACATTTAACACAGAAATTCCAAAACCAATCAATCATGACAAATATTTAACACTTTATTTTTTTTTTGGAGGTGATGATGATGAAACATACCTCTCATGGGTCATAACACTCCGCAACTGCTAGATGGCGCCAGAAATGACATCATCTCCACTTACACACGATTTAAATTGGGTTCGAATGACTGATGTGAATTTCAAAAAAAAAAAAATATATATATATATATATATATATATAAATATATATATATATATATTATATTTCTTTATTTGTCACGTATACATTACAGTGCAGATTCTTTTTCTTTGCATATCCTAGCTCGTTGTTGGTAGCTAGGGTCAGAGCACAAGGCCAGCCATGATACGGCGTTCCCTGGAACACAGAGTGTTAAGGGTGGCAGCTTAGGCCATACTGGGGCTCGAACCCGGATCTTCCGATCAGCAGCCCAGCACCTTAGACCACTGAGCTACCGCCCCCCCCCCCCCCCCCCCATTTTCACCACATCCCAGGATTCTCGGGACCAGAGCACAGGGTCAAGCTATCGCATGGCACACCCCTGGAGCAAATAGGGTTAAGGGCCTTGTTCAAGGGCTCAACAGCGGTGGCTTAGTGGTGGGGTTGTTGTGACTGGTGACTCAAAAACCGCCAATCTTACTTATGATCTATCTCTATCTATCTATCTATCTATCTATCTATCTATCTATCTATCTATCTATCTATCTATCTATCTATCTATCTATCTATCTATCTATCTATCTATATCTATCTATCTATCTATTTATCTATCTATCTATATCTATATATCTATCTATCTATCTATCTATCGATATCTATCTATCTATCTATCTATATATATATATATATATATATATATATATATATATATATATATATATATATATATATATATATATATATATATATATATATATAATATATATATACTGTATTATATGTGTATACTCTGTTTGAATGTGTTATATGGCACTTTTGCAGACACTCTTATCCAGAGCGACAGAACTTTGGTGGTGCTGGGATCTGTGACCTTATGGTCCGAAGTCCAATACCAGGATACCTCGCCCCTGATATTCTCCCATGTGTTTTATAGTATTATGTGACCTGTGCACTGGGGATCCATTATGTCGGCTTTGTGATGATGTGCTACGGGGCGGTGAACGCCTTGTCCTCGTACACATTCGGGAAACTTGTGCAGTACACCGGGAGGATCGCCCTGTTTTGCTTCGGTAATTTTCAGGATTTCAGAGATTGTCAATTATATGTGGTAAACATGTGTTGTTTTTATTAACACCTTTACGTGCAGAAAGAGCAAAATTTGGTTATTAGCAGTTCGCCTGATGGTAAACTTTAATGCTTTCAATTGTGTGGCAATAGTTTGAAGAAGAACCTAATTTAAGTGGAAATGGTGTGTCCAAATACTTTTGCCCATATAGTGTACCTGTAAAAGAAGTATCAGTGCTTACTGCTACAGTATTTTCACCTTACAGCCGCTGTGATAAACCTGAGCTCGGCGATAGCTCTGCTGTACTGGAGACCTCATCCGGACCAGCTTCCCGTCTTCTTCGTGCTTGCTGGTCTCTGGGGAATGGCGGACGCTGTGTGGCAAACACAAACCAACGGTTAGAGACCAACCAGAAACAGCCTGATTTAACCCTGCATTATAACAACTACATAACACATAGTGCAGATGCAAAACAAGAATTTGGAATAAAATAAAAATAATTAAAGTTAAATACAATAAATTCATACATAGGTAAAAAAAAAAACCTAAAATAATTAATTGTAAGATAAGCAATCAACAATTCCGAATATTGAAGGAATATTGAAATAAAATAAGGAAATATTGCATATTGAAAGAAATATGGAAGAATAGTGAAGAAAATAATATTGAAAGAAGGATAAGGAAGGATGTCGAATATTGAACGTAAATAAGGAAGGATGACCATCGAACTGGCATCAGAAACAATGACACCAGTGGTTTATTAAGACATGCAGTCTCTCCCTTGAACAGTGGATGCTGAGATAGAAGAATTCAAAAAGAAGAAGAATTCAGTGAACATGGGGATGAGCATTCAAATAACATTATCCGCTGCAGCAGAGGTAGCTCTCACTCTTCCTTTCCTAGAGCAGATACAAATCATCTGTGATTAATCATGAGTTAACTCAACAGTCCTGCATTTAATTGCTATTAAATATATTCACCAATAGAGAGCTGTAATATATAAACACACAATCTAAAGCCATTAACTATTACAGTATATCATTTAATACAGTGTAATTACTAAAACTTCAGCTGTCATGATATGACTGTATAAATAAAAGCCATATGTAAATGTTATGCCATATGTACAGTCCAGTCCCTTAATAATACGTCACAAAACAGCTTCTAACTGCCCATCTGTGTGTTTTTCTCTCACCACAGGTCTATACAGCGTTCTGTTCCCTAAACACAAGGAGGCAGCGTTTTCTAATTTTTGCATGTGGGAGTCTTTGGGCTTCATGATCGCCTTCACATACAGCACTTACATCTGTCTGTCCACCAAACTCTACATCCTCATCTCCGTCCTTCTGCTGACCATGCTGACGTACCTGTGGATGGAGTACAACGAGTACAAGAATCATCAATTATACTGAAAAATTTTATATATATATATATATATATATATATATATATATATATATATATATATATATATATATATATATATATATATATATATATATATAATATATAAACCAATAAGGAATAACGCATATACAATAAGACATTTAGACATAAGACATTAATATTTATATATAATTTGCTGATGTTTTGTATACACATATATATATATATATAGTCAGGGGCACGGTGGCTTAGTGGTAAGCACGTTCGCCTCACACCGCCAGGGCCCGGGTTCGATTCCCATCTCGGCCATGTGTGTGTGGAGTTTGCATGTTCTCCCCGTGCCTCAAGGAGGTTTTTCTCCGGGTTCTCCGGTTTCCTCCCCGGTCCAAAAACATGCACTGGTAGGTTGATTGGCACCTTGGAAAATTGTCCCTAGTGTATGTAATGTGTGTGAATGTGTGTGTGAATGTGTGTGTGTGTGTGTGTGTGTGCCCTGCGATGGGTTGGCATTCCATCCAGGGTGTATCCTGCCTTAATGCCCATAGACACCTGAGATAAGGCACAGGCTCCCCGTGAACCCGAGGGAAGATCGGATAAAGCGGTAGAAGATAATGAAGATGAATGAATATATATATATATTAAATTATTTTAATGATTATTGTATCATTATATCTAATTTAGGTAACATACTCTGTATCTCCAAAAGTATTGGAACACCGGACCTTTCCACCAATTTGCGTTTCTTCTTCAAACTGTTCCTCAAACTACAAAGTTGGAGGTACACGACTGTACAGGACTTCTCTGGGTGTGGTGGCATGAATTTTTTCCTTCACTTCAACTCGGAAACCCAAACCTGTTTCAGCATGACGATGCCCATGTTCATCTCCATGACGATGGGGGAAGATCTCCTGCTATGGAGTTCCAACTTTATTGGAGATCTTTGCAGCTGAATGACTTTCTAGCTGTCCATAATATCTAGTAGAACATCTATCCACATAGGGTACTTAATAAAAAAAAAGCCCTAAGTCACATATGTCAAAGCCAAGGCCCGCGGGCCAAATCAGGCCCGCGAGTGGGTTTTATTTGGCCCGCGTGATGATATTAATTTATTATTAGATCCGGCCCGCGGGCTCCTGCAAACCAGTAGCCCGCAGATATTATGTACGCACCAAAACTACATTTCCCACAATGCAACGGTGACGCACCGAGCGAGAGGCGGCTTCCTTTCCTTATTTATTAGCGGTCATTAGCATAACAGCAAAAAGCCTACTCATCAACAATGGCAAAACGGAAGGTGGCCACTGAGAAACGGGGGTTTCAAACAAGGTGTGAGTCTGAGTACATGTTCACGGACGTCGCTGGAAAACCCGTGTGCCTTCTGTGTGGAGAAAGTGTGGCGGTGATGAAAGAGTATAATCTGAGACGGCATCATGAAACAAAACACGCAGACAAAAACGAGAATACAGACATGGAACAAAGGCTACATTTAAAAGTTAAATAATATTTGTTTTCACTGCACATATGACTTTTCCTTAAAGAAAGTCTTGTTTCTGGTTCATAGATTTTTGTACTTTATTTTATTGTATTTCAATGCAATATATATATATATATATATATATATATATATATATATATATATATATATATATATATATTATATATATATATTTATCAGTGGAGTGAATGGCAGAAATGAAGTGAAATGGCAGAAAATTGCTGATATTATTTATTTCTTTGAAGTTGCTTAAATTCAGCCCACTTTTGCTAAATGAGAAAATATAGCTGATGGTGCCTTGAATAATATCACTTTGTTCATTTAATGTTCATGTTATGAGGTGTTTTTGTATTGACATGTCTTTTGTGCCAGCCTGTTGAAAATTAAAAATTACTGACAGAGTCATAAGAAAATATTACTTTATTTATCTAATCGTAATATATTTGTTAGGTTTTCAGTAGGTCAGATTTTGATTTCAATTAACATTCGGACAGTCCGGCCCTCGACTTGTAGCAAAATGTTTTATTTGGCCCTCCGTCCATTTGACTTTGACACCCCTGATCTAAATGGTTTAGCGCCCATGTATCT
This sequence comes from Kryptopterus vitreolus, assembly GCA_030449085.1. Lineage (NCBI taxonomy): Eukaryota > Metazoa > Chordata > Actinopteri > Siluriformes > Siluridae > Kryptopterus > Kryptopterus vitreolus. The sequence goes on along the minus strand of JACRUU010000007.1, from coordinate 31,641,831 downwards.
ATCCAGTGTTTATACACTCTACAATCCATCACGGACTTCTAGTAGTTCCTAGGATCCTAAAGTCCACTAAAGGTGGTAGCGCGTTATCACATTTAGCTCCGGAACTTTGGAATAGCCTTCCTGACAGTGTTCAGGGTTCCGATACACTCTCCTAGTTTAAGTGTAGATTAAAGACATATCTTTTTAGCAAGACCTACACCTATCACACATGCCATAACCTCCAGTACATATGATCTTGCTATTATTATTATGAACAGCAGCTACACTAATTCCTGAGGTTCCTCCCAGCTCCCAGCCCCACACCATGCAGATTATGGACCTTCGAAGAGTAGAACTCTGGTACGGCTAGAGATGTACCAGCTCCCTTTGGATCCCACTTCGTGTAACGTTTTGATATTGAATTACTTTGGCTTAGGACATTATTCACACTCACACTCTCAAATGTTCATGATGTCTTTCTCATTTATGGTGTTTGTATTATTTATATTCACACTGTTGATGTCACTCAAATGAGGATGGGTTCCCCTTTTGAGTCCAGTTCCTCTCAATGTTTCTTCCTCATTCCATCTATGGGAGTTTTTCCTTATCATAGTCGCCCCAGGCTCACTCATCAGGGATAAACACACACACACACATATATATATATATATACATATATATATATATATATATATATATATATATATATATATATCATTTATTTGAACATTTTGTTCTATAATTCTTACATCCGGTTAAGGGAGATAATTACAAGTTAGCGGTAATTCACTGTAACAGCACTTGTTTTATTATTAATTAATTATTTTCATAATATGATTATTATTAATAATAATATTAATATTTAAAATATTAAATAATATTAATATTAATATTTATTATGGGCAAGGTGACTTAGTGGTTAGCATGTTCGCCTCACTGGGTTCGATTCCCGTCTCGGCCATGTGTGTGTGGAGTTTGTGCATGTTCTCCCCATGCCTCAGGGGGTTTTTCTCCGGGTTCTCCGGTTTCCTCCCCGGTCCAGAAACATGCACGGTAGGTTGATTGGCACCTTGGAAAATTGTCCCTAGTGTATGAATGTGTGTGTGTGTCCTGTGATGGGTTGGCATTCCATCCAGGGTGTATCCTGCCTTAATGCCCATAGACGCCTGAGATAGGCACAGACTCCCCGTGACCCGAGGGAAGATCGGATAAAGCGGTAGAAGATGAATGAATGAATATTTATTATTGCATTTTATTAGTGCATTACTATGTGAGTTGTCTGCTCCTTCACTCTGCATCATGCTGGCGAATGAGAAAAACCCAGACAAAAAGACAATATGTCCTTCCCAGATGATTTAAGCATGACCTTTGCTCAAACACATTTTCCGCTTGTAATGTTAGGATGGAATATATATATATTCCATTTTATTAATAAAAAACACCCACTAATGTTCATCCACTCACTACATTACTGTATATTACGGGGAGTTGTGCATGTTCTCCCCGTGCCTCAGGGGTTTTTCTCCGGGTTCTCCGGTTTCCTCCCCCGGTCCATAAACATGCACGGTAGGTTGATTGGCACCTTGGAAAATTGTCGCTAATGTTTGTGAGTGTGTGTGTGTGTGTGTGTCCTGCGATGGGTCCAGGGTGTATCCTGCCTTAATACCCATAGACGCCTGAGATAGGCACAGACTCCCCGTGACCCGAGGGAAGATCGGATAAAGTGGTAGAAGATGAATGAATGATGAATGAATGAAATAACAGATTTTCTTTGTCTATAATTTTGTCTGACTGACAATCTGAGATTTCTCCTTGTCTTTAAGGCACACGTCGTCGTCCAGCATGTCCTTGTCATATTTCACCGGCGTCGTCGGATTCTTGTACTCGTTGTACTCCACCCACAGGTACGTCAGCATGGTCAGCACAAGGACGGAGATGAGGATGTAGATTTTGGTGGACAGACAGATGTAAGCGCTGTACGCGAAGGCGATCATGAAGCCCAAAGACTCCCACAAACAATAATTAGAAAACGCTGCCTCCTTGTGTTGAGGGAACAGAACGGCGAACAGAGCTGTAGTGAGAGAAAAACACACACATAAGCTGTTAGAAGCTGTTTTGTGAGGCGTTATTAAGGGATTGGACTGTACATAACATTGCATAACATTTACATATGGCTTTTATAAATACCATCTTAATAGAAGTAATAACACTATAGTAAATTATATACAGTAATAGTTCATGGTTTCAAAAGTTCATTGTGGGGTCATGGGTGTGTGTGTGTGTGTGTGTGTGTGTGTGTGTGTGTGTGTGTGTGTTTAGTTCAGAGGTGTTCCTTGAGTACATTTCTGACACTTCATGTCCTCCTTAATGTACTATAGACCATCCGTTGTCTTGTGCAGAGGAAACACAGAGTTAATAGCCGTATTGATACAACTACTGTACAAATAAATATTATGGCAAGAAACACTTTAAATAAATAGACAGCGTATCAAGTTATGAAAAATATCAATTTGTATCAATGTATTTCAATTTATCAAAAATATTGATATTTCATCGAAAATATTGATCATTATTTATGAAAAGATCTCAAGTACAGTCTCTCATGAAGAAACAGTCTCTCATAAGCACCATGCTAGCAAAGGAAGACCAAGAGCTACCTCTGCTGCAGTGGATACTTTTGATTTATTAGCCTCATGGTCCCGAGTACACTGAATTCTACTTCTTTAATTCTTCTCTTTCAGCATCCACTGTTCAGAGGACATTATATGTCATTCATTCATTCATTCATCTTCTACCGCTTTATCCGATCTTCCCTCGGGTCACGGGGAGTCTGTGTCTATCTCAGGCGTCTATGGGCATTAAGTCAGGATACACCCTGGATGGAATGCCAACCCATCACAGGACACACACACACACACACACACACATTCATACACTAGGGACAATTTTTCCAAGGTGCCAATCAACCTACCGTGCATGTTTTTGGACCGGGGAGGAAACCGGAGAACCCAGAGAACTCAGAGAAAAACCCCCTGAGGCACGGGGACGGGGAGAACAACATGCACAAACTCCACACACACATGGCCGAGACGGGAATCGAACCCGGATCCTGGCGGTGTGAGGCGAACGAGCTAACCACTAAACCACCGTGCCCCGTTACATTGCATGTCTTAATAAACAATTAGTATCATTGTTTTTAATGCCATTTCACTGGTTGTTCTATTTTTCCCTTTCAATATTTGATTGTTATATTTAAATTGTTGATTATTTTACATAATAGTATTTGATCATTTATTTACATATTCTTAATATTATATATGATTTACTTTATTTTATACCAATTCTTTTGTTTTGCATCTGCAACAAGTGTTATGTAGTTGTTATAATGGTTGGTTAAGAGTCTCTTACCGTTGGTTTGTGTTTGCCACACAGCGTCCGCCATTCCCCAGAGACCAGCAAACACGAAGAAGACGGCAAGCTGGTCCGGATGAGGTCTCCAGTACAGCAGAGCTATCGCCGAGCTCAGGTTTATCACAGCGGCTGTAAAGGAGACCGAGGTGAAAATACTGTACAGTAAAATACAGTAAGCAGTGACACATCATTTACAGGTACACTATATGGGAAAAAGTACTGTAGCATTAAACTTTCCCCTCAGGTAAATCTCAAATAAGTGAGATTTGACCTTGGGGCACATTCAAGTGTATTTTTGTGTGTTTCTTTTCATATTCTACATTCCAAAAATAACCCAATCTGTGACATCCTGAAAATGACCTAAGGAAAACAGGGCGATCCTCCCGGTGTACTGCGCAAGTTTCCCGGATATGTACGAGAACAAGGCGTTCACCGCCCCGTAGCAGATCATCACAAAGCCGATATAATGGATTCCCAATGCACAGGTCACGTAATCCTGGAAAAAACACGTACAAAAAAGAGAGAATATCAGTGGTTTAGGTATTAGACTCTGGACCAACAGGTCACAAGTTCAAATCCCAGCGACATCAACATTACACAGATGGGCCCCTCGAGCAAGGCAGTTTACACTCAGATACTCAGCTGGGGATATATATATATATATATATATATATATATATATATATATATATATATATATATATATATATATATATAGGGGCACGGTGGCTTAGTGGTTAGCACGTTTGCCTCACACCGCCAGGGTCCGGGTTCGATTCCTGTCTCGGCCATGTGTGTGTGGAGTTTTGCATGTTCTCCCCGTGCCTATCAGGGGGTTTTTCTCCGGGTTCACCAGCGTCCGGTTTCCTCCCCCCGGTCCAAAAAACATGCACGGTAGGTTGATTGGCACCTTGGAAAAATTGTCCCTAGTGTGTGTGAATGTGTGTGAATGTGTGTGTGGGTGTGTGTGTGTGTGTGTGTGTCCTGCGATGAGTTTTAGGCATTCCATCCAGGGTGTATCCTGCCTTAATGCCCATAGACGCCTGAGATAGACACATAGGCTCCCCCGTGACCCGAGGGAAGATCGGATGAAGCGGTAGAAGATGAGATGAATGAATGAGATGAGATGATATGAATGATATTATATATATATATATATATATATATATATATATATATATATATATATATATATATATATATATATATTATATATAGATATATATATATATATATATATACTAGTTATATATATAAACCTTAGTTTATAATCAAATATAGGTTTTTTACCTTGGTGTATTCACTAGCGAGGAAGCTTTGTTCAAGTCCGCTGTATATAGTCAAAGGAATGAGCATTATCATTCTTTTATCTCGTAGAAGTCTGAAGGTGGCCAGTAATGTAGTGAGGAAGTTCTGGTTTCCTCTGTTTTTCCGAAATTCCTTTGCTTCTTTTCCGTCAATGTTCTCCAGAAAAACTCCCACAAGCACCATCGCTAGAACACCCACACCTACAGAGGGATCAGTCAGGATATTTTGCAGTAGATAAGGGATTTTGACCACACTGTGTAGAAAACGAATCTGTGGTAGCCCTTAATATTTACCGATATAGCAGCCCATCAGTGTGTTGACGAGATTCTGGTCTGGCCGTGTGAAGTTCCCAGTGGTGGTGAAGTTCTCATTGCAAAGAGCAGCACCACAGAACTGCAGTCTCTCCTCAGGGATTTCAGCTTAAAGAACAAAACACAACATTATTACTATATATACTATATAAAGATATATATATATTATCTTTAATGGGTACTGAGTCATTTAATGCAGTGAGATGGGTCTCCACAGAATGTGTACTTCTGGGTCCCCACAGTGTACACATTCTGAAACAAGGAAACTACTCACAGATTCCGAGCTTTCCCAAGATACATGACATTACTGAAGATGGTCTCGATCAACAGTTGCTTTTTCAGCCATATAGACGTCCTATTAACCAATGTCCCAGATTAGGGATGGATTTTTCCCTCCCACAAATGACCACATGAATATATTCCCGCCCGCACCAACGTTCACCATCAAATCTTGTCCTGCGCCGCACTCATTTGTGTTGGGTCCCACTGCACATCTCTATACCAGACCATATAGTTCACAGAAGGAAATGACTAATGGTCATTAATGGTGGGTCATACCTTTCAGTGAACTATATGGAGGATCACAGGTCTCCACCTCTGGCCTGCTCATTCCGATATGCAATTAAAATGCTGCTTTGTGACAATTCATTCATTCATCCAATCTTCCCTCGGGTCACGGGGAGTCTGTGTCTATCTCAGGCGTCTATGGGCATTGAGGCAGGATACACCCTGGATGGAATGCCAACCCATCACAGTCACAGGACACCACACACACACACACACACACAACACACATTCATACACTAGGGACAATTTTCCAAGGTGCCAATCAACCTACCGTGCATGTTTTTGGACCGGGGGAGGAAACCAGAGAACCCGGAGAAAAACCCCCTGAGGCACGAGGAGAACAAACTCCACACACACATGGCCGAGACAGGAATCGAACCCGGATCCTGGCGGTGTGAGGCGAACAAAAAGTGCTAACCACTAATTCACCGTGCCCCTACGCTTTGTGACAATATTTATTGTTAAATATACAATAAAAAGAAATCTTCCAGACGTACCTACATTAGCGTCTTGTTGAAATATAAGCGATGACATGAGGTTTCCCCATACAGCAGACGACTGGAAGAAGAGGAAGAACATTCCAAAGTATTGGTTGACGATATCCTCGCCTTTCTTGTTATCTTTCTCCGCCTGTACATTCCCACTGATTGTGAGGTATGTGCATTTAGCAGACCACAGTGGAGAACCTCCCAAACCCAGAATAGCAGATGTAGAGATTAGACCCGGCCTGGGAATGTAAAACATTTTGGGACTACAAATATTTTGCTGTATTATACATAGCGCTTATATATCTCCTTTATATGATGGTTGACCAAACATAGCCTTTCTTAACCTTCATGAATGATTGTAGATGAACAGGCTCACCATCCAGGGAAGAGATTTCCAAAAGAATAGCTGATGTAGCAGGCCATGCTGAGGAAGATGGTCCATTTACAGCCCAGGTTTTTGATCATGATGGGAGGCAGAAACATGGAGGACAGGATGACGGTTCCATAGATGACGCTCAGTGAGATAACACCCATTCCTTCCTCTGCGTTTAGACTGCTCTATGATAGTATAAACACACTATTACATTCTATCCATCCATCCATCCATCCATCTGCCTGTTGGTGTGTCAGTCAGTTATGTCTGTCTGTCTGTAACTGTCTCATTGCTTTCTTGATGATATAAAGCCGCAATTTTAGTAAACAATCATTGACCCGCTGGCACCACGAATTGTTACTTGTACACCGTAACTGCATTCTAGGTTTCCCCCGTTTCCTCTGCTTGTTTCTTCATCTACAACATAGCAACATGCGTTCTTATCAGTTTACAGCTACATTTACTGTCGAGCAGCAGTCATTAAACGAGCCACACCTAAATCCCATTGGGAAGAAATGGATCACAAGAATAAAAACACCTATCTTTAGCAAGTCTTTTCCAGCTCCATGAACTTAAAGATCTCCTGCTATAGAGCTATTAAAATGCTTATTGGCCACAAATGAATAGAGTCTTTATTCGTCACTTAGACGTTACAGCACAGTGAAATTCTTTCTTCGCATATCCCAGCTTGTTGTTTTGGGGTCAGAGCGCAGGGTATCATCCATGATACGGCCTCCCCTGGAGCACAGAGGGTTAAGGGTCTTGGTCAAGGACCCATGGGCGGCAGCTTGGCCATATACCGGGGTTCGAACCCGATTAGCAGCACAGCGCCTTAAACCACTGATCTACACCCCCTCCCAAATCAGCCAGTACATCATCCTAACAGAGCAGAGCTTATAATAAGAGCAAGTGTGGACCCAATATCTGTTTCTAAACATAAAATATCACCATATTAGTAATAAAATGTTCGTCTATGGAAAATCTCATGCAATATAGGAGTTAATGTTTGATCGTGTGAGAGTTGCATTTGTATAAAGACGGCCGTGATTACCTGTAGACTCTGCAGTCCTCCAAAGGCCGTGAACAGGAACAAAAATCCCAACGACACCACGAGAATGTTCTTGGTATTCCGGCTTATCATCGTGGCAGGTTCGGAAAATCCTGTCATTTAAAGTAAGTAAAAACGGACTCCCGGTAGAAGAGTGATGCTGACTGCTCGATTTTCCACACACTTCTTATACACTGCAGCCGGCACTGTGTTGAAGTACAAAGTTCAGCACATAAAGGTGCACATTAAGAGTCGCGGAGTGCAGGGTGAGAGCTGAACTTTGGAGACTAACAAGACACAGCTTGACAATAAAATAGAATAAAAAAAGAGAGTAAAATAATAATGAATAGAATTGTATTATATAACAGGGAATCATTACTGAGAAAAATGTGCAATTAAATTAGTTCATTCATTCATCTTCTAGCGCTTTATCCGATCTTCCCTCGGGTCACGGGGAGTCTGTGTCTATCTCAGGCGTCTATGGGGCATTAAGGCAGGATACACCCTGGATGGAATGCCAACTCATCACATGACACACACACACACACACACACACATTCATACACTAGGGACAATTTTTCAAGGTGCCAAACAACCTACCGTGCATGTTTTTGGACCGGGGGGGAAACCGGAGAACCCGGAGAAAAAACCTCTGAGGCACGGGGAGAACATGCAAACTCCACACACACATGGCCGAGACGGGAATCGAACCCGGACCCTGGAGGTGTGAGGCGAACGTGCTAACCACTAAACCACCGTGCCCCCACAATTAAATTAGTTACTTATGAAAATGTTAAAGATTACATTAAAGAAATGTTAAAGAAAGTTATCTGAATAATTTCAGGTAAAATCAGTGCTTGTGTGAACGCGGGGAATGCGCTTCTTTTGCCGCAAATCTTCACAAGCACCTAAAAAAAATCAGACAGTACATGATCCTTACAGAGCAGAGCTTATAATAAGAGCAATTGTTGTTTCGAAACATAAAATATCACCATATTAGTAATAAAATGTTTGTCAATGGTAAATATCATGCAATATAGGAGTTAGTGTTTGATGTCAGAGTTTGCAGTGCACCGAGTTATTAAATATATATATAAATATATATAAATATAAATATATATTTATGCAAAGATAACGTTTCATACTGTTCTTGTTTTTTCTCCTCTAGGAATTCTGCTCCGTTTCCTTGCATTGTTGAAATCTGCACGCTTTCCTTCATGCCTGCAAGGCTGGTATTCCGGCTCTGTGAAAACGTGTTGGCGTGACATTGGGAGTTTGAACCCCTCTGGAGCAGGAGGAAGGAGACCGGGACCTGTACTGGTGCAGCTCGGCTTTCCTCACCTCAGACTACCAGGATATCTGCCTGACACGCAACCTGAGAAGAATGAGACGCTCGTACGCCATGGATTCTTACTGGTTTACAGCGCCCTGGTGTTCATCCTGCTAAATGAATACAGCACGTTTCTCAAGGGATTCAATGGAAACAAAGGAAATGTACTGGGAGGTGGGAGCTCAGTGGTTAAGGCGTCGGCCCCTTGACCGGGAGATCGCAGGTTTAAATCCACACACCACCAAGCTGCCATTAATGGTCCCTTGAGAAAGGCTCAGTTGTAAGTCGCTCTGGATAAGGGTATCTGCTAAATGCTGTAAACGTAGTAGATATTTCGGTAAATATCTGTACGCTACCGATATTAATTTCCCAAAGTATTGATAGACCGAGGGGGCACGGTGGCTTAGTGGTTAGCACGTTCGCCTCACACCTCCAGGATCCGGGTTCGATTCCCGTCTCGGCCATGTGTGGAGTTTGCATGTTCTGCCCGTGCCGAAGGGTTTTTTTCTCCGGGTTCTCCGGTTTCCTCCCCCGGACCAAATACATGCTCGGTAGGTTGGAAAATTGTCCCTAGTATGTGTATGTGTGTGAACGTGAGTGTGTGTGCCCAGCGATGGGTTGGCATTCCATCCAGGGTGTATCCTGCCTTAATACCCATAGACGCCTGAGATAGACACAGACTCCCCGTGACCCGAGGGAAGATCGGATATAGCGGTAGAAGATGAATGAATGGATTGATATACCGATACTAGCCGAGATGTCGTCTTTAAAATTTTTAACATTTAAAAAGAAATGTTTTTTTTTTAAGCCTCTCCAAAGCCGTCACCTCATTCACTCTGGTTAAATAGCATAAGTCAAGTGAATAGAGTGGTGGCGAGTGCCACCCCCCGACCGGCTTTGGTTAATAAACAACGCTGCAGGAGCGCTGTCTGGAAATATTTTGCCTATGAAGCAAATAAACATGGACGGGCGAGGAACAATTACGGAGCAATTCAAATACAAGACGCAAAACGCCAATTTAATTTAATTTAGCAAAGCATTTTTGGGATGTCATTTTACATTTACAGCATTTAGCATTTAGCAGACGTTCTTATCAAGAGCCATGTACAAGCAGTGCTTTGAGTCTCTATGAATACATTAACACTGGGTTTGCGAGGTTACAACCTTACGCTAACCTTAAACAACTTTTTTTTTTTTCACTGAATCATTATCTAAGATGGCCTAGTGTTGTTGGAGATATGAGTGTTATCTCGTTTTCTTCAGCGTAATTCGTAAAGTTAATATTATCCTAAGCGGCACGGTGGTTTAGTGGTTGGCACGTTCGCCTCACACCGCCAGGGTCCGGGTTCGATTCCTGCTTCCGCCATGTGTGTGTGGTGTTTGCATGTTCTCCCCGTGTCTCAGGGTTTTTTCTCCGGGTTCTCCGGTTTCCTCCCTGGTCCAAAAAAATGCATGGTGGGTTGGAAAATTAAACCTAGTGTGTGAATGTGTGTGTGAATGTGTGTGTGTGTGTGCCCTGTGACAGGTTGGCATTCCATCCAGGGTGTATCCTGCCTTAATGCCCATAGACGCCTGACATAGGCACAGGCTCCCCGTGACCCGAGGGAAGATCGGATAAAGCGGTAGAAGATAAATGAATGAATGAATGAATATTATCCTACTGGGGAATCTTAGAAAAGTAAATACATTATGTTAATGTATTAACCAGTATCTATGAACGATGAACAATGCATTTCTTACATTATATTTTAATCTTTGATAACATTAGGCAGTAAAAAGGCAATAGATCATGCTCGGCCCAATTAAAAAAAAACAATTACAGATAGAATTTTGGATTTTAATTAGTTGATGTATTAGTAAATGTTAGTTGAAGTGAACCGTGCACCTAGACAGTAACGTATCCTTTTAAAATCATGTCATATTAAAAAAAACAGCCTTCTGCCATCTTAGAAACATTAGAAACTTAGAAACACATTGTCCATATTTGATACAGAGAAACTAGTCCATGCATTGGTGACCTTCAGACTGGACTGTTGTAATGAATTACTACGATACACCCTGGATGGAATGCCAACCCATCGCAGGGCACACACACACATTCACACACACATTCATACACTAGGGACAATTTTTCCAAGGTGTACGCCAATCAACCTACCGTGCATGTTTTTCGACCGGGGGGGAAACCGGAGAACCCGGAGAAAAAACCCCCTGAGGTACGGGGAGAACATGCACAAACTCCACACACACATGACCGAGACGGGAATCGAACCCGGATCCTGGCGGTGTGAGGCGAACGTGCTAACCACTATGCCACCGTGCCCCACTAAACGTGTATATATATATATATATATATATATATACACTCACATTATGTTTTATGCTAAGGTATGAAGCTTTTGGTATCCCTATGATAATGAAGGGGTCTTAGAGAGGGACTTATCTGGGTCAGAACAACGACTTCCCCTCCAAGCTTTGTTTTCACTTATCACCCAAGTGTTTTGTTCTCCTTGGGAGGGAAAACCTCCAAATTATGTATAAAAACTGCAGTACTAAGAACTTAAAGCATACTTGATGTGCTCTAGCAGTGCTCTCTGACGTGTGGGCTCGTCTGCAATAAAGATGACTGCTGAAAAGATATGCGAGATATCCCAGGAGGTCTTCCCTGGATTAAAACTTTCCAACAGTACTTTTGCCATCTCTGCTGCTCACCATCAGTACAGTACCTTCAAGCCCTGACTGCAGAGAGATGTTGGGATTCATCACCCTCCACAATCGGGCAGTTTCTATAAACGTTAGGTAAATAAATATGCTGATAAACTCATATATACTCATGGACTCACAGGGGAATTCTCACACACTCCATGTAAGACAATAGTGCACGAGGTACATTCATGCCATAATGAACCAATCTAAAGTCCGCAGAGAGACAAGAAGGAACAACGGTTCATTCATTCATTCATCTTCTACCGCTATATCCGATCTTCCCTCGGGTCACGGGGAGTCTGTGTCTATCTCAGGCGTCTATGGGCATTAAGGCAGGATACACACTGGATGGAATGCCAACCCATCACAGGACACACACACACACATTCAC
>JACRUU010000007.1:31572419-31624919 GCA_030449085.1 Kryptopterus vitreolus | reverse complement strand
AGGTGATTGGATTTGAACCTGAGATCTTCTGGTCCAGAAGCCAATGCCTTAACCACTGAGATCCCACTGCCCCAATAGAATCCACAGGATTTTGTCCACATCCATCCATCAATCCACATATCAATTCATCAATCTATACATAAATACATCAATCCATCCAACCATAAATCTATCCATCAAAACATGAATCAATCCATCCATCAATCTATCCATGCATCCATCCATTCGTCCAAGTCAACCTATCTACCAGATATTTCTGAGATATAGACCAAACCTCAGTCATGTCTGTGGATCCATATTCAGACTCTGACGATACGGATTGGGCAGATTTCGCTGCACTCTGGGATGCGTTTGGAGCTGAATTCCTGCTCTTCACCCTGATCTGTTTCTCTGCAGACCTGCATGAGTCCTGAGGACAATGTCAAACACCTGCATGTTTCTGAACCCGAACATTATTAATAAATAAAAGCACAAGCTATATAAAACTAATTCAAAGAAAACATGATAAAGTTGTTTTATTTATTATTATTATTATTATTATTATTATTATTATTATTATTATTATTATATTTGCTTTTTATTTATTACAGCTAATGAGAAGCAGTTTCATTTGTTTTGTTTTTGTATAATTTTTTTATACTTATTTGTTATGTATTTACTCATTATTTGTAATGCGATTTCAACTATAGATATAATAAATTATATAACAGCGCTATTATTGGTTTGTATTATTGGTATTATTACTTTCATTGGTTTGTTTCTTAATGAATTACTATTAGTGTACATTCCATTATTTAGATTTATTTATGTATTAACACTATATATTTCTATGGACCAATAATAATAATAATAATAATAATATAGTAATAATAATAAAAATAATAATTATTATTATTATATAATAAACTATATATTCATTCATTCATTCATCTTCTACCGCTTTATCCGATCTTCCATCGGGTCACGGGGAGCCTGTGCCTATCTCAGGCGTCTATGGGCATTAAGGCAGGATACACCCTGGATGGAATGCCAACCCATCGCAGGGCACACACACACACATCACACAAAAACACACACATTCATACACTAGGGACAAATTTTTCCAAGGTGCCAATCAACCTATCATGCATGTTTTTGGACCGGGGGGGGGGGAAACCGGAGAACCCGGAGAAAAAAACCCCCTGAGGCACGGGGAGAACATGCACAAACTCCACACACACATGACCGAGACGGGAATCGAACCCGGATCCTGGTGGTGTGAGGCGAACGTGCTAACCACTACGCCACCGTGCCCCACATAAACTATATAATTATATTTAAAATATGTATGTTTGTTATTTTATTTCGTAGTTTATTATTGCTATTAATTATGCATTTTATTATTTTATTTTCAATTTATTTTGTGGTATAATTATCATCATGAACATCATCATCATCATCATCATCATCATCATCATAATGAAGGCCTACAGTGTTTTATTACTCTTACTCCACATCAATTTCTGTATGTCTATGTTCTACAGTGTAAGTTCTGTATGTCCTTTATGTTAATACTTATAGCAGCTGTAAGGAGTACAGTTGACTGATAGTAAGACTTCAGAGCGGTTTGTGCAGAGCGAAGGTTGAAGGTCGTCGTACCTTTTCTCCGCCCTCGCTGTACGGGACCGTGTCACTGTCCTCGGCACTCCGAGACGCCGCAGACGTCCTTGAATTGGTCGAGTCGCGTCCTGTTGAATACCAGATGCAGTATAAAATATACACACTGTACACAACTGAAATCCGCTCAGGCGAGTCTTTGTCTCTGGACTGACGTAGAATCAGAATTATTGGCACCTTTTGAGATACCTGAGGGAACAGTAACATAAAAACTTCACAAAGAATGATCAAGGGTTTCTAATACAAATACTAGAAATAGCAGAAGCTCCTGGCGAATCTATCCCTCTAATACAATCCTTCTTGTAGAACTTGCATGGAGGCAAAAGTAATGGCAACCCCACAATTATTAACACCAAATACAAATTTTTAACCTTGATCAAATCAGATTTTTAGGTTCATAGTCTCCAGGAAGCGTTTCTGTCATGGATATGACTTTTATAGACATCTAGATGAAGGGGAAGTTACTGCTATAATTCATTCATTCATTCATCTTCTATCGCTTTATCCGATCTTCCCTCGGGTCACGGGGAGTCTGTGCCTATCTCAGGCGTCTATGGGCATTAAGGCAGGATACACACTGGATGGAATGCCAACCCATCGCAGGACACACACACTCACACACACACACACACAAACACTCACACATACTCACACACTAGGGACAATTTTCCAAGGTGACTATCAACCTACCGTGCATGTTTTTGGACCGGGGGAAACCGGAGAACCTGGATAAAAAAACCCTGAGGTACGGGGAGAACATGCAAACTCCACACACATGGCCGAGACGGGAATCGAACCCGGACCCTGGAGGTGTGAAGCGAACGTGCTAACCGCTAAGCCACCGTGCCCCTCTACTGCTATAATATTAAGCATTTTCAAATACAATACATGGCCTGGACCTTTTAAAATCTGCATTTTTAAACATGTATAATAATAATAGTAATAATCACAACATGGGGCACAATGGCTTAGAGGTTTAGAGCACATTCACCTCACACCTCCAGGGTTGGGGGTTTGATTCAAGCCTCGACCACCTGTGTGTGTGGAGTTTGAATGTTCTCCCTGTGCCTCATGGGTTTTTTCTCCGGGTTCTCCGGTTTCCTCCCGGTCCAAAAACATGCACGGTAGGTTGATTGGCACCTTGGCAAATTGTCCCTATGTGTGTGAATGTGAATGTGTGTGTGATTGTGAGTGTGTGTGTGTGTGTCCTGTGATGGGTTGGCATTCCATCCAGGTTGTATCCTACCTTAATGTCCATAGACGCCTGAGATAGGCACAGGCTCCCCGTGACCCGAGGGAAGATCGGATAAAGCGGTAGAAGATGAATGAATGAATGAATGAAGGTTCTGGAGGAACATCACACATTGTACTGCGTCGGCTCTATATAGTCGAATTGACAATAAAAACCTCTTCACTTGACTTTGACTACATGCTGCCAAAGGTGTTGTCTGGGTGTAGATGGAACAGGGAGGCAAACATATTGTTTTTCGATACTTACTCGCAGATGAAATCTTCTCCTGGTTCTTTTCCTGTGAATCAGCACCCGAGCGTCTTCTGGTCTGAAAGATAACGTGGACAAATATTGGCACCAGAACCATTTTTGTGAACATCTCATATAATACCCTCCTCTCTTTTACTGTAGGTATATGTCCCATTAGATGTTCTTATGGCGATGCATTCAGAACTGGATTCGAACTGGATGCTGAGAGTGTGTCATGCTGGAATTCATGCTAAGGGAGGACTTTTCGATGAAAATAAAGTGATAGATTGTTAAGCTCCAAGGAGAACCCGGAGAAAAACCCACCTGAGGCACGGGGAGAACATGCAAACTCCTAAAACTCATAAAAAAAAAAGGATGCAAAGCTATACAATTTAATTGAATTGAATGAGGACATCAATGCTAGATGCACATAAAGCTATGTGTATGTAAAGACGACAGCAGTGTAGCGATCACACTGATAAAAACAGGAAGTACAGAACAGCCTGCTTTTGAGGCATAAACACCGGACTGACATGTGACACATGTGTGATACGGGAAGGTGGAAAAACATAGCAATGCACTTGAAATTCATTTCCTCAGCACTACACGGGCAAATAGATACATGCGTCCTGATGCAAAGCTGTTGCATCTCTGAAATTCCTGTTCTCACTTAGACAGCATCCACACGGACCATTTTTGGTTAAAAAGGAAGAACTTGACCTGCTTCACCCCCACACGGGTAATTTGTGAAGGGCAGGCTGCCCTGGAATGGGTTCAACCCGAGATAGGGTCCCGCGCCCTGGAAAGCGATGCGGTTCTGGCGGCGTCCGGTGAGCTCTCGCTGGCCCTTGAAAATCCGCGGTGAAGGGTGTAAGTCTTGCGCCGGGCTGTACCCATATCCGGATCAGGTCTCCAAGGTGAACAGCCTCTGGCATGTTGGAACAATGTGGGTAAGGGAATTTGGCAAGTCATATCAGTAACTTCGGGATAAGGATTGACTCTAAGGGATGGGTCGGTCGAGCCGGGGTGCGAAGTGAGGCTGGGCCCGAGCCCTTTTGGGGACAAGACAATGAGCCACAGGGACGGATAGACCCTGGAGATTCCAACTGGATGCTGAGAGTGTGTCATGCTGGAATTCATGCTAAGGGAGGACTTTTCAATGAAAGTGATTCTCCAAGGAAGCCTCCATATACTGTTAAGTAACATTGTTTGCTTCCCATAAACACAAGGAACATTCAAGTATCTTTCATAAACCATGAAAGGCATAACATTATAACCACCTGACCTACTTCAACTGTCCAGGCTACAGAGGTACTGATTGGAAAGTCAGGGGTTTGAGCCCTAGTATCGCTACGCTGGGTCCCTGTGTGCAAGGCCCTGAACCCTCTTTGCTCAAGGAGGCCCTGTATCATGTCTGGGCACAGCTTCCAAACACGCTGGAATATGCAAAGACCCAATTTCACTGTGATGTAACGTATGTGACAAAGACTATTCTGGATCGGCTCACATACATAACCATGAAGCATTTTTAAAAGATACTGACCACTGGGTCACACCACACAAATGCAGGTTTGGAGATGCTCTGAGGCAATCTTCTAGCCATCTATCGGATGAGACATTAAACCGAGGTCGTGACTCTCTGTGGTCCTTAAAAATCCTGGGTTATGTCTTTCAAGAGGGAGGGTGTAGTCTAAGGTGCTGGGCTGCTAATCGGAAGATCCGGGTTCGAGCCCCGGTATGGCCAAGCTGCCACCCAGGGTCCTTGAGCAAGACTCTTAACCCTCTGTGCTCCAGGGGGTGCCATATCAGGATATCATGGTTTATAAAGGATATCATGGCTGACCCTGGCTGACCCCAGCTACCAACAACAAACTGTACCAAGAAAGAATTTCATCGTGCTGTAATGTATATGTGACAAATAAAGGCTATTCTATTCTAAGAGTAGAATCCCAGAATCCCAGAATCCTAAATTCCCCCTTTGGCCTCCTAATATCCACCAGTATATCCACCATATCTACTAATCATCATTCTGTCTGCTCTTCCCCAGTAAGCTGGTGAGTTCTGGCTCACTATGGCTGATGTTGCGTCATTCAGATGGTGGATCAGGAGATCAACCTCTCATAATGTAAAGCGCTATATAAATGCATTGAACGATATTTCCTGCTTCAAACACATCACATTTCAGGACATGCTATATATAAAGATCCTACCCACTAACCGGTGGTGTGGCGAGGGGATAATCAGTGTTATTCACTTCAGCGCTCATAATGTTATAATGTCATGAGGTTATGCCATAGCTGAGATGTTATGCAAGCAGGACGCCTCTCATTTCCCTTTCAACGCGATCTACTTTCTTCAATATAAGTGATCACAAATGTCAAATAAATGACTAGTAAAAAGGATTCCATTGTGTGATGAAAACTCCTGTACTGAAAACATTGACCCGACTACGACGTTCTCTATGCAAATGTGCTGATTTGATCTGTAACCTGGCGTACATTTCCTCTTTCACGTGTTCGCCCACGTACTTCCTGTTTCAGACTCAATCACATCCACAATCACATCTCCATCTCCTGCCCTTAGTCAAAAAGGTATAAAGGCTTCTCACCAGATGACGAGGGTCAGGATGAGGAGTGGATCTGCCGACGCGACCGATCAGAGCCTTGTTCTCTCGGGTCAGGGCATCGACTCGACTCTGCAACTCGCTGTGAGCGTGCCACCACTCGCATTCCCTTCTTCTCAGCTGCTCTGTCAGACACTGGATTTGCTCTCGGAGATCCTGCGGGAAGGACGTCATGTAGCACAGGACACGATCCAATGATTTAGAAGGCGAAACGTCAAACAGCATTGCTTACTCGATCAATCAAGCCACCATCTCCTTCTATTCTGACCTTGAGATGACTTTGCATCTACAAGGACAGCATTCATCAGTATATAACTATATAAATATATATTGGGTGCTGTTTTGGTCTTAATCCACCCCGGTATTACCTAGCATTTGTAGACCAAGAGTGTGAAACTTATTAGCAGCCATATCACCTTGTAGCCCAAGACTGGTTGCCTAAGCAGATATGAGACTGGTTAGTACCTGGATGGGAGACCACCAGGGAATACTAGGTTGCTGCTGGAAATGTGTTGAAATGGTGTTAGTTTGGGCCAGCAGGGGGCGCTTAGCTTTTGTGTTTGTGTGGGTCCTAACACCCCAATGTAGTGATAGGGACACTCTACTGTTAAAAAGCATCCAAAGCTGTTGGATGAGACATTAAACCAAGGTCTTGACTCACTCTGGACATTAAAAATTTGGAAAAAGAGTAGAGGCGTGTCCTCCGCATCCCGGCCAAATTCCCCCATTGGACTCTAAAGAGTAGAGCCGTGTCCTTGGTATCCCGGCCAAATTCCCCCATTGGACTCTAAAGAGTAGAGCCGTGTCCTTGGTATCCCGGCCAAATTCCCCCATTGGACTCTAAAGAGTAGAGCCGTGTCCTTGGTATCCCGGCCAAATTCCCCCATTGGACTCTAAAGAGTAGAGCCGTGTCCTTGGTATCCCGGCCAAATTCCCCCATTGGACTCTAAAGAGTAGAGCCGTGTCCTTGGTATCCCGGCCAAATTCCCCCATTGGACTCTGACCATCACGGCGTCCTAACCGTTCCCATATCTACTGATTGGCTTCATCATACTGTCTCCTCTCCACCAGTAAGCTGGTGTGTGGTAGGAGTTCTGGCGCATTATGGTGGATGCTGCACAGCGGTGGATGAGGACGAGATCCCCTCTTATAATGTAAAGCACTTTGAGTGTCCAGAAAAGTGCTATATAAATGTAATTAATGATTATTATTATTATTATTATTCCTGTGGGCGGCATTATGGTGTCCCGCGATAGTCCAGTTGTATCTATAAGACAGTATATAGTGTTTGATGAGCAACGTCGCCTCATAACACAAAACACACAGCGCTTTTTCTCCTTGAAGCACAAACATGTATTCGCTTTCACATCTTTCTTGGAAGTGCCTTCCATCAGCATCAAATTTTTCCCTTCCTGGACATTTTGGGATAGAAATTCTGCTAGTTGGAATAGTGCGGGTAACATGTAACATAGTAGCACGCATTGTGGGAGAAGGAGTTTATTGTAAATGCATGCTTTAAAGCCTTATTTTAAGTCAATCATACACCTTTTAAGCTCTTGCTGGATGCTGTACCCAGATATTTTCCTTTCACACAATGCTCTCGTGCACAAATCCATCTCTATGAAGATTTTACCTTTGGGAAGGAACGTGAATGACACTCCAGGCCTCACCAATATCATTACCTGACTTTACTAAGAAGCCTTATAGATGAATGAGCACAACATCTACGTGTCAACACCAATAGTGGACTAGGATGTTAATAAGAACACATAACCTTATGGTCAGGCATTCACATTTATTTTTTGTCCATACAGTGTATGTCTAATTGTATATCAAAACCCAATATACAGTCTGACCCAGATACAGTACCCTTTGGCTCATAACAGTACTTAGCCAAGAAATGCAGTTTATACTGCATATATATATCTCGACCCCAAAATCAATCCACCCACCCAGACTAGGAAAAAAAGCCTAAAAAAAAACCCTCTCCGCATCTATTATACTTATAAGAAGCAATCTGATTGGTCGTCCACACCACAACACAACATGTTACATAAACATGTTCATCCAATTAGCTAGACTGTTCATTCATTTACCTCAGATTTATTTGGATAGTGTGCATCTTTAGGTGTATTAAGGTCTGATGGCGTGAGCTTTCGCAGGCTGTCGTTGTTAGACAAGCGGTCCATTTCAGATCTGGGCAAAACAAATGACATGGAATGAGTAATGTGTGTATATTCCAAAGAAACCAAAATAATTGACATTTATGGCACTTATACAGAGGGACTTATATTTATTGCATGTACAGTATACAACTTGGCAGTTAAAGGGTTAAGGGCTTTGCCCACGAGCCCCGGAGAAGCAGATTGGTGTGGTTGGGATTTGAACTCATAAACCCCTGAGCCAAATCCTAATGCCTTAACCAATAATCTATCATCTCCCAAAAAACAAGCAAACACAAAAACGGCACTAGTAAATACAGGAATACATCAGCAATGGCATCAGTAATCAGACAATGTCCTATAGGGTCAAAAGTATCGGGACACCCGAGTTTTGCTGTCATCTTTGGAAGCATGCGATTGTATAGGAATATGGCACTATTCAATTTCCCTTCATTTGGTATAACAAACCAACACAGCATCATAAAGATATGCCTCATGATATGATCTTAAGTGGGCTGCTATAAAGCTTTCAACTATATTGAATACCTTTGGGATGAATACGCAGGTCATCACCCTCTTCCCTACATCACTACCTCTAACTCCACTAATAACCTTGTGTTAGTACAAATCTCCACAAAATCTAGTGAAACATCTTTCCAGGATAGTGGAGGCTGTTATAACGGCAAATAGGGACTACATGTGGAATAAAAAAATCAAGAAATACATAGAAATCCTAAGGTCAGATGTCCATTAACTTTTGTCCATATATTGTATAGCGTGTTTTATACATCGACATGTTATATATCCACATGTTATATATTCCACATGTGGGAGGTGGTAGCCCAGTGGTTAAGGTGTTGGACTCTGGACCGGAAGATCATGGGTTCAAACCCCACCACCACCAAGCTGCCACTCATGGGGTCCTTGAGCAAGGCCCTTAACCCTCAATTGCTCAGTTGTAAGTCGCTCTGGATAAGGGCGTCTGCCAAATGTTGTAAATGTATATATATATATATATATATATACTGTACATACATGTGTGAATTATCCCTTAAAATCTGATGAATCCAGGAAACTGAGTTATTATACACCACCTGATGAAATTCAGTGCTTTATCCTGCTCTGTTTTCATTTTGTCCATCATTGGACCGTTTCTTGTTCCATCCCTGATATCAGACCCAGGAGTTTCCGGTGCGTTCTTCACTGGTTCACGTCCTGAAAAGTAGCAAGGTTTATTTTGAGTACTTTTGAAAAAACACCTTACTGTCTTTATTTGAATTATATATATATGTATATATATATATATATATATTTTTTTTTTTTTTTTTACTTCTCCCTTTCTGCTGGGGTCATCACATATTAGACACTGGATGCCCCTAGTATTTTTACACTGGATGCCCTTTCTAACGCAACACTCCATTTATCCATGCTTGGACCAAGCACTACAAAAAGGCACTGGCTTTTGCAACACTAACTGCTGGGGCAGACTGAGCAATTAATACTTAAGGGCCTTGCCCATTAGTGTAAGCTCTAATGGGCCCTTATGGGTGCTGATCCGTCTTTAATTTAAGCATTGAATCTCTTGAGAATTCAACAGTAAATCCCTACCATTTGTGGCCTGTTGAGTTTTTACACCTTGTCCCCACAGTCTGGTGTCCGCATTGGCTTTTCCTGTCGATTTCACATGGGGGAAAATTCGAGCAAGAAGATCCGAGCTCCTGGAACAGGGAACAGTGGCATCGCTGCTGATCTTCTCCTTGGGATTTCTGGAAGCTTTCCGAGGTTCTGCCCAGCAAAGCTGTTGTACTTCAGAATCTTCGGATCCGGACGAACTGGAAGGTCGAGCGATGAAGCCGCGTGGAGTTCGTGGGCTGAGACCGGCGTCACTCGGAGCGTCGCTTGCGTAGTCCTCGTCCGAGAGATATAGATTGTGATTCGAGTTTATCCTTAAAGGATTGGAAGGTGGTTTGGGATCATCGTCAGCTCCAGTGCTGTCGCCAGAAGTGTTATGGAGGAGCAGCTGTTTTATTTCAGCACTCAGGCATAGAGTCTCGCTGCTAACCTCGTCCAGATCACACACTCTAACAATGCGGTCGTTTACCTTCTTGAAGCCGACTCTTTCTCGAACAAGATGGAACTTGGGTGCATGCGCAGTGAATGTGGTGTGGACTTTAGTGCTTGTTTCGTGCTTTGAAGGCTCTTCGTGCTTTTTAGAGGAGTTTTTATCGCGATCCAGAGCTGGAGATTTGGCAACTTTGCTCCTCAGTAGGTTCTTGTCTCGACCTCCTCTCATTGACAGAAGGTTCTCCCGAGCAGGGCCGTTATATTCTCGAGTACCGTTCAGCCATGTGTTGACCTGGACAGCGGATGGTGTTGATGGTCTCGTTGCATTCGTGAAGGTTGGTTGGATTTTCTGGATGATATCTTTTACTTTAGTGTTTCTAGATGCTCCATCACCTTTACGCAGGAAATTCTTTTTCTCCGTGGCTCTGAGCTGCACAAAGGAGAACAACCAGGGAACAGGAGTCTTAATAGGAGATCAATAGATCATCAGCTCAAGTCCATCAAGCTGCTACTGCTCTTCACAAATCATCACAAATACTGTATACACATATAAACATATTTCAGGTGTTTTCCTATTGGATGGTGCCTCTGGTGTAAAACATGGCAAAACTAGACATGCATATACAGTAAATATATACGTGCCTATGACTATAATGAAATACTGTTGTATAATATTTAATCGAAAATAAAATAGAATAATGAATGCGATACACTTTTTATTATATTGATTAAATTGGGTAATTTAACTTCGAGGAAATTGGGACAAACTGATTAAATTGATTGATTGATTCATTCATTCATTCTTCTACCGCTTTATCCGTTCTTCACGGTCACAGGGAGTCTGTGCCTATCTCAGGCGTCTATGTATTAAGGCAGGATACACCCTGGATGGAATGCCAACCCGTCACAGTGCACACACACACACAGACACACACACATTCATATACTAGGGACAATTTTCCAAGGTGCCAGTCAACCTACCGTGCATGTTTTTGGACCGGGGGAGGGAACCGGAGAACCCGGAGAAAAACCCCCTGAGGCACGGGGAGAACATGCAAACTCCACACACACATGGCCGAGACGGGAATCGAACCCTGGCGGTGTGAGGCGAACGTGCTAACCACTAAACCACCGTGCCCCTCAATTGATTTAATAAAATAAAATAAATAGAAAAAAAATTTTATTAAATAGTTTACATTTGTAATTTCCCAAGACAGAAAACCCAGCAGTGAAACATTCCAGTACAAATCATTTTTCTGTTAATGTAATAAATAAAGGGCACAGTGGTTTAGTGGTTAGCACGTTCGCCTCACACCGCCAGGGTCCGGGTTCGATTCCAATTTTCGACCATGTGTGTGTGGAGTTTGCATGTTCTTCACGTGCATCAGGGGCTCTCCAGTCTTCCTCCCCGGTCCAAAAACATGCACGGTAGGTTGATTGGCACCTTGGAAAATTGTCCCTAGTGTATGAATGTTTGAGTGTGTGTGTGTGTGTGTGTGTGTGTGTGTGTGTGTGTATGTGTGTGTAACGTGTGAATGTGTGTGTGTGTATGTGTGTCCGATGCTTTTGGGGCATTCCATCCAGGGTGTATCCTGCCTTAATGTCCATAGACGCCTGAGATAGGCACAGACTCCCCGTGACCAGAGGGAAGATCGGATATAGCGGTAGAAGATGAATGAATGAATGAATGTAATAAATAAACAAACAAACAAACAAAGGAATAAATAAATTCATTAATGTATGTATTTATTTATATGTGTATATAGAATTATATGTAAAATATTGCAAATGATTATTTAAAAGATAACATGCAAATCCAGAAATACATTTTTCTCTGATTTGACAAGGTATTTTAGTAACAAATGGTAAAATCCACAAATCATTTCAATATTGAATATTATTCATTCATTCATTATTTTTTTACCTGTTGATCCTTTTGTTGAAACTCTTTATCCAGTTTGAGCTGCTCTTCAACAAAATCCTCAAAAGTCTTTTCCATTTCTTTGAGTCCAGGCTGAATTGGCCTGAGGTGAATAAAATAAAGATGTATTGTGTATTGTTTTGTCACATGAAGACACATGTTACACAGTGAAAATCTCTAAATATTCTTTACATAAAGTCAATAAATATTATATATATATTATATTATATAGTATATATATGGGGGCACGGTGGCTTAGTGGTTAGCACGTTCGCCTCACACCGCCAGGATCCGGGTTCGATTCCCGTCTCGGTCATGTGTGTGTGGAGTTTGCATGTTCTCCCCGTGCCTCAGGGGTTTTTTCTCCGGGTTCTCCGGTTTCCTCCCCCGGTCCAAAAACATGCACGGTAGGTTGATTGGCACCTTGGAAAATTGTCCCTAGTGTAATGAATGTGTGTGTGAATGTGAATGTGTGTGTGTGTGCCCTGCGATGGGTTGGCATTCCATCCAGGGTGTATCCTGCCTTAATGCCCATAGACGCCTGAGATAGGCACAGACTCCCCGTGACCCGAGGGAAGATCGTATAAAGTGGTAGAAGATGAATGAATGAATGAATAGTATATATTATATACTTTTCCCCCAGCTACACATTTTTTTATCATAGTATGAATATCTATCTATCTATCTATCTATCTATCTATCTATCTATCTATCTATCTATCTATCTATCTATCTATCTATCTATCTATCTATCTATCTATCTATCTATCTATCTATCTCTCTCTCTCTCTCTCTCTCTCTCTCTCTCTCTCTCTCTATCTATATATATATATATATATATATATATATATATATATATGACAGTAAAATGTCTATTTTAATGACAGTAATTCCATCCCAAAGTTCCCAAAAAAGTAGGGACAATTTTCCAAGGTGCCAATCAACCTACCGTGCATGTTTTTGGACCGGGGAGGAAAACCGGAGAACCCGGAGAAAAAAAAAAACCCCCTGAGGCACGGGGAGAACATGCAAACTCCACACACACATGGCCGAGACGGGAATCGAACCCATACCCTGGAGGTGTGAGGCGAACGTACTAACTGCTAAACCACTGTGCCACCCTATATATATATATACTTTTTTGGGAACCTGGGATGGAATTACTATGGTATAGATCGAGTGATCGTTACCTTTCCTCTGGATTCACGGAGACTTTTCTCCTGGCTCCAAAAGGACTGATTGTGTTCGGTTCCTCCCCCGGCGCACACCACTCCTCCCTTATAGGAGATAAAGATCTCTGCTCTGAACTCGTTTCATCTGAAATGTAAAAAAAATCCTGATCTTATGCATGTAATATATTACAACAATGTCTATTTCATCTCAATAAATAAAAGCACATTATTCTATTTTAATGAAAGGTTTATTGTGTAATAAATGTAGTCAGTGTTTAAACTGTCCATATAATGACTGGGACGATAGGGATCAAAGGACAAGGTAATTCATCTTTGTTTATATATATATATATATATATATATATATATATACATGTAGCATAGCATAGCATTTATTAATCGCATATACAATACAGCACAGTGAAATTCATTTCTTTGCATATCCCAAGCTGGGGGTCATGATACACCGCCCTTGGAGCACAGAAGATTGAGGGCCTTGCTGAAGGACCCAAGGGCAGAATCTTGGGGCTTGAACCCCCAAACTTGCGATCAGTAGCCTAGCGTCTGAGGTACACTGAGTGTATTATCCCAGTAGAATATGTAGAATAATGAATATATCACCCCCCCCCGTTGCACGGTAGGTTGATTTACACCTTGTAAAATTGTCCCTAGTGTGTGAATGTGTGTGTGTGTGTGTGTGTGTGTCCTGTGCTGGGTTGGCATTCCATCCAGGGTGTATCCTGCCTTAATGCCCATAGACGCCTGAGATAGAGCACACAGACTCCCCGTGACCCGAGGGAAGATCGGATAAAAGCGGTTGAAGATGAATAAATGAATATCCTTTTCATAAGTAATATATAAATAATTATGGGTTAGGGGCCTTGCTCAGGGGCCCATCAGTGGCATCTTATTATCAGCGACTTAATCCCTGATCTCCCTCTTCCCTGTATTTCATCTCTACTGTTGGACGACCAAAACCTGCTTTAGAGTTCCTCTATTCAATTCATGATTCAGATTTTCCACCTAATAGCGAACACATCTGGGAACCAAATCTGCATGAATCATTCGTTTTTTTTTTTTGCTCGCAGCCAAACAGGTTTGGACTTGCTTTGGATGTTCTGAGCTTCCAAGCACTCGGCTTGTCTTCGTTTCGTCATTGGAAGATCGCAAGCGCTAAAAATAGTCAAACTCTGTAACTCGTGTGCTTGAGAAAGCAGGCGTCTGCGGCGTGCGATCGACTTTTATCTTTCCACACCATCTTTATTGCACAAGGCGTAAACACATCATCGGTGTGCGTTACAGCGCGAAGGAAAGCCCCAGGGAACCGGCTGCTGCACGGGGAAACAGGGACGGTCACAAAGTGATGACAAAGCTGGGACGCGGCTTTATAAGTCAAAAAGCTGGAGACTATATTATGTGTGTGTGTGTGTGTGTGTGTGTGTTAGTTCTTGGGTTGTGAGTGGCTGCATAACTCTAGAACCTGTCGTGACGTGCCTCCTCAGGCATGGGAAGTGCTCTGGGAACAAGTCTGAGCAACTCTGCTGCAGAGCCAGTGAGGGACGAACCCCGGAGAAGACCTCAGGAAAGACCGAGCACTATTCATCTGGGAAACATGCCGAGATCTCTCGCTGTCGTTCACTGAGCCTCGGGATTATCTTGCGACTGAAAATGGAATACCACGCAAGTGACAACTGCACGGCCGGCAGCAAGGACCTGTACACGTTCTACTTCTCGGTGATGATCGTGGAGTTCATCCTGGCGCTCCCGCTCAACCTCAGCGTGATCTACCTCTTCATTTTCAAACTCAAATTCTGGAGGTCGAAGAGCAACAACATTTTCCTCTTCAACCTGGTCCTGGCGGATATCCTGCTGCTGTTCTGCCTGCCCGTCCGGGCGTACTACTTCCAGCGCGGCGAGAGACGGAGCAACAACGACGCCGTGTGCAAGACCGTCCTCTTCATGCTGTTCTTGAACCGAGGCGCCAGTATCGCTTTCCTGACCATCATTTCCATCGACCGCTTAGTCAGCGTGGTCCACCCGGGCATCAAGAACCCCTTCAAGATCCGTAAGCGCTCCGTCCTCATTTCCGTCCTGGTGTGGGTTCTGCTCTTGCCCCTGACCATCCCGTCCATGCTGTCCACCTTCGAGTGCTGCAACAGCGACCCGGACTCCGAGAGCCCTGACGACATCGCGGCCGACGTCTTCCGAGAGCTGGTGTTCTTCACCACGGTCCTCGTGCCCTCCATCGTCCTGGTCTACTGCACCGTACGGATCACCAACAGGCTGAAGCAGAAGACGGTGGGCGACAGGACCAAGCTGAGACGAGCCGTCTTCCTGGTCATTCTGGTCGTCTTGGTGTTTTCCTTCTGCTTCTGGCCCTCGGCCATTTCGAGGCTGGTGCTGCTGGTGGTCAGATATAAGGAGCTTCAGCACGCAGAAGAGATCGCCGTGCAGGTCTACGACGGCCTCATGTGCCTGTCTTATCTGGACTGCCTCCTGGACCCCATCGTCTACTGCCTGAGCAGCAGTAAGTTCAAACACGTCTATATAGCCACGTATCTGCCTTTTCTGGTCAAAGCACAACATGGAGAACATCACTGAAACGTCTTCATGTGCAGGATGGACATATATATGTTAAAAAAGGTTTTACAGATAGGATTTTAAACTGTGACGAATTTAATAAAATGTTTTTTTTATTTTACATTTGGGTTAAAAACAGAAAATATGTATTATTATGTGTTATTACTTGGTGATATTGATATATTGTTCATTTTTTTTACAAATTTATTTATACACTGGTATGCAACCGATTCTGTATTATGGGATATATATCTAAATAAATAAATATCATACTATATATTTTTATTCTTTTATTAAATATTTTTGTAGTTGTTTTGTAGTCAAAAATGTGTTAATTATTTAAAGCAGAAAGAAACATTCTTTTAATCTATAGAGAACCATCATTGTGTTGAAGGGTAATATTATTTATATTATATATTAATATATAATAATATTTTCTACTATTTGGTTTTTTAAAATAAAATTGAAATATAATCCAAAATTATTTCAGCATTCTATTTTCTTTTATTTTTTTTTTTACTCATAGACGATCGATTAATAATATAATATAATATAATATAATATAATATAATAAAAATATATTATATTACATTACATTATATTATATTACATTATATTATATATTATATTATATTATATTATATTATATTACATATTACATTATTACATTACATTACATTATATTATATTATATTATATTATATTATATTATACATTACATTACATTACATTACATTACATTATATTATATTATATTATATTATTATTACATTACATTACATTACATTACATTATATTATATTATTATTATATTATATTATTATTATATTATATTATATTATATTATATTATATTATATTATATTATATTATATTATATATTATATTATATATTATATTAAATTATATTATATTATGTAAATGTAAATGTATTTTAGAGGATTCTACACAATATAGACAAAATTTTGTGGTTTATTTACTGTTTGCTGTTATTATTAAAGCTGCATTTGTTTGTGAAGATGTTACATTAGATTTTGTGGAGATTCATTCAGCCACAAGAGTTCTGATATTAATGATGTGAGAAGATCAGGGTTCGGAGTCATCTCAAAGATATTCTCAATACGTTTGGAGCTTTATAGCAGGACGTCCTCCTCTCCAACACACAGATAGATAGATAGATAGATAGATAGATAGATAGATAGATAGATAGATAGATAGATAGACAGACAGACAGACAGATAGATAGATAGATAGATAGATAGATAGATAGATAGATAGATAGATAGATAGATATAGATAGACATATATATATATATATATATATATATATATATATATATATAGAGAGAGAGAGAGAGAGAGAGAGAGAGAGAGAGAGGGGGGGGATATATATATATATATATATATATATATATATATATATATATATATATATATATCATATATATATTCAACAGAGGCACGGTGGCTTAGTGGTTAGCACGTTCTCACGATAGACACAGTCTCCCCGTGACCCGAGGGAAGATCGGATAAAGCGGTAGAAGATGAATGAATGAATGAATATATATATATATATATATATATATATATATATATATATATATATTTTTTTTTTTTCATTCATTCATCTTCTACCGCTTTATCCGATCTTCCCTCGGGTCACGGGGAGTCACTACTCAGGCGTCTATGGGTATTAAGGCAGGATACACCCTGGATGGAATGCCAACCCATCATAGGACACACACACACACACACACACTCACACACACATTCATTCACTAGGGACAATTTTCCAAGGTAGCATTCAACATTGCAAAATTGCGTGTTCCAATACTTTTGACTTATACATTATAATTTTTGGCAGATACAGGGTTATAAAGCAGAAGGTAAAATTCCTGTAAAGGCTAGGCCTAAATGGAGGGGGTATTTAATACTCCAAAGACTTGACTATCGGGTGTCCCAATACTTTTGACCACTCCCACTCTGAACGTGATGAATTTTGAACCCTAGATGTAAATCGAGAGAGTCCCTGACAGGATACCGGGATGAGTATAAACACTGGATATGTGATATGATGGTCCTACCGGTGCACTGTTTCAGTTTTGGACCAGAGGACTGGACTTCCTGTTCCGCCCCGGCTCTGGTAATAACGGTGTTGGAAACACACTTCCTGCCGTCCACCACAGCATCAGTGTGAGAGCCGGGATCTGTTTCAGGACGCTGTGTGAGCGGACGCTGGGATAAGAAAGCCGGGGACAGCATCAGACCTGGAAGAGACAAAACGTTACCGACTTCATAACCACGGGGGAAAAAAACCCCACGGTCGCGTTGGTGTCGCGTGCGTCAACGAAGCTCCTTGCGACCTCACAAACACAGGGACAGGAAGTGGTTTGCCAACGTTGCTTCACAGTAGCAACAAAACAAGCCCGATGTGCAATAAAACCGTCTTGTAATTCCGTGCAAATCGGATATCATTCATTATGCATTGTTTATTTGTATACAGTCAATTTTCGGTAAGTTTCCGACGGCTTTCTTGCGCCAGGATCTCGTGACGTTCTTTCCCGGCAACTGAGCGTGTGTTGAGTAATTTACAACAAGCCTCTTCATGAAGAAGAACCGCAAGCAGTGACATGGGAACGCTCACTCTTTTAGGGCTGTCAGATCAATCACCACAAAAAATTCCTATGTAAAACATACCATGTCAAATACACTTTACCTATAAACATTACACACACACACACACACACTTTTTCACACTTTACAGTAATACAAATCATATTGATTTATATATAAATTATCCATATACACATGGCCTCTCAAACTCACGGCCAGTTGCCGCCCGTAAGACGATATTTTGAGGGTCTCTGAAGGTCTCAACTGCTTCCTCCCTCAAGCCAAATGTGGCTCAGGTATGTGAGGGGTCTCAGGGGTCTCAAGCCATGTTCAGAAGAACCATTCATGTTCTTCAATACTCCATTCATGTTCTGTTCATGTCAGTAATGACGTTTGGGGAGATTTTTTTTCACTCAGACTTTGCCTCCGGAGGGGCCCCAGGTCATTTGAGTTTGAGGCTCCTGATCAACACATGTGCAACCGCTAGATTTAAACCCTAAGCTTTAGGGCCCGGGGCCACGGTGGTTTAGTGGTTAGCACGTTCGCCTCACACCGCCAGGGTCTGGGTTCGATTCCCGTCTCGGCCATGTGTGTGTGGAGTTTGTGCATGTTCTCCCCGTGCCTCAGGGGGTTTTTTCTCCGGGTTCTCCGGTTTCCTCCCCCGGTACAAAAACATGCACGGCAGGTTGATTGGCACCTTGGAAAATTGTCCCTAGTGTGTGAATGTGTGTGTGTGTGTGTGTGTGTGTGTGTGAGTGTGTGTGTGTGTGTGTCCTGCGATGGGTTGGCATTCCATCCATGGTGACTTAAGATAGGCACAGGCTCCCCGTGACCCGAGGGACGATGGGATATAGCGGTAGAAGATGAATGAATGAATGAATGAAGCTTTAGGGCTTTGATTAAGGGCTCAGCAGTGAGGCCTCCTGTGCTACGAGTATAAGTTCTATCACGGTACATTTACATTACATTTACGGCATATGGAAGACGCCCTTATCCAGAGCGACTTACAACCGAGCAATTGAGGGTTAAGGGCCTTGCTCAAGGGCCCACTAGTGGCAGCTTGGTGGTGGTGGGGTTTGATCCAGTGATCTTCCGGTCCAGGGGGCCAACGCCTTAACCACTGGGCTACCACCTCCCTACATGGGTACCTGTGTGTGTGTGTGTAAGTATTGTGTATTAGTATTAGTATTAGTGCTTTTATTCCCGTACCTATGAATTAGTATTTTAGTATAGATTATCAGGAACGTTTGCTCTGAAAACATGACACTTTTACTGATCAAATGTTGATTTATTACAGGAGAAACGAATATTCCGAATAATAAAATTACCCTTCAAAGCTGACATTTATAGATTCCCGCAGACGTGAACTGAAGTGACTAATCGGTGCATCTGAGGTCAGGCGTTCCTCAGGGTCATATCTGTCAGTCTCGTGTCTCTACACTCACGCGTTTGGACACATTAGCTTCTATTTATACCCGTTTGCATTGATGTGAAGCGTCTACATTACATTAGATTAAATGTTTAATCATGTTCTTGTTACACTTCATGTGCTTCATCCAACTACGTCATAAAATATGCCTATAAAATGCTCATAAGTGTTTTGCACTTTGTATATTTTAATATAACACACACACACACACACACCACACACACACACACATGTAGGGTGCCGTTGTCAACAAGGAGACCAACCCAGTTCCACCCCTGCACCCAAAGCCCACTTCCTGTATTGCCAAGCTGCCGTTCTTGGGTCCTTGAGCAAGGCCCTTAACCCTTTGTGCTCCAGGGGGCGCTGTATCATGTCTGACCCTTCCCTGTGACTGTGATGTAATGTATATGTGACAAATAAAGGCAATTCTATTCTAAAACCACAGAAAACATTGAGATTAATGAAACACTCTGGGGATGTGGAAAACATTTAACACACAATAAACAATATCCAATATATATATATATATATCTATATATATATATATATATATATATATATATATATATATATATATATATATATATATATATATATTCATTCATTCATCTTCTACCGCAATATCTGTATTTCCCATCTCAGGCGTCTATGGGCATTAAGGCAGGATACACCCTGGATGGAATGC
Organism: Kryptopterus vitreolus; assembly: GCA_030449085.1. Classification (NCBI taxonomy): domain Eukaryota; kingdom Metazoa; phylum Chordata; class Actinopteri; order Siluriformes; family Siluridae; genus Kryptopterus; species Kryptopterus vitreolus. The sequence continues at coordinate 31,604,535 of JACRUU010000007.1, read as the reverse complement.
CAACCCATCACAGGGCACACACACACACACACACACACACATTCATACACTAGGGATAATTTTCCAAGGTGCCAATCAACCTACCGTGCATGTTTTTGGACCGGGGAGGAAACCGGAGAACCCGGAGAAAACCGGGAGAACCAGAGAAAAAACCCTGGTGGAGGCACGGGGAGAACATGCACAAACTCCACACACACATGGCCGAGAGGGGAATCGAACCCGGAGCCTGGAGGTGTGAGGCGAACGTGCTAACCACTAAGCCACCGTGCCTCTTATACATATATATATATATATATATATATATATATATATATATATATATATATATATATATATATATATATATATATATATATATTTACATTTACATTTACATTTGCAGCATTTGGCAGACGCTCTTATCCAGAGCGACTTACAATTGAGCAATTCAGGGTTAAGGGCCTTGCTCAAGGACCCACTAGTGACAGATTAGTGGTGGTGGGGTTTGAACCCATGATCTTTCGGTCCAGAGTCCAACACCTTAACCACTAGGCTATCACCTCTATATATATATACAGTTACAAGTTACAGCATTTGGCCTTACAATTGAGCAATTGAGGGTTAAGGGCCTTGCTCAAGGGCCCACTAGTGGGCCCCCTTATAACCTGCTTTTTCCAAACGCCACCTAGTGGACAAATGAATGCAAGCGAAAAAGTAATCGAAATGTAATCCGTTACTTTACTTTTATAAAGTACTTAAAAAGTTACACTATTTACTACATTTTGAATAGAGTCATTTGTAATCTGTAACCTTCACCATCACTGTATATCACGAGCCCAAAACTATGTAAAGAAACGGCGGCATGTTTGACCAGTTTCTAATCCACTCATAAATAAAAGGGAACGAGTGATTTCCCTAAAATTCAGGTAAATTAGCAAAAAGGAAGATATTTGATTTTGAAATGTAGTGAAGTTAAAGTCTAAAAAAAATGGAAATACTTTGGTAAAGTAAAGATATGTGAAAAAGATACTTAAGTAGTTTCTAGCGAAGCAGAGAAGAAAACAAAGGCAGGAAAATACGGCCAATTTAGTAAGATAAGATATAGGTGTAATAATAGTTATACTGTATTTAGGGTTAAGGTAAATTACATCCCCAAATAAATATGAATACACGTTGATTCATAAATAATAAAGAATATTACAAATTCATAAATTCATATTATAATAATTATCAATATATTAATATAATATAATATATAATATAATATATATATTTTTTGTTGTTTGTTTCTTTGACTTACCGGAGCTCAGAACTTTGAGCAGTGCATTTTGTTCATGAAGAGCTTTCTGAAGGTGCTTCTGCATCTGTAAGAGCTGCCCCACACACACACACACACACACACACACACACACACACACACACACACACACACACACACACACATTGAAGTTCTGTTTAATAAAATATGAGTTTATGAGTTTATTTGTAAATCATTCTGATTTTATTGTGATGTGTGTGTGTGTGTGTGTGTGTGTGTGTGTGTGTGTGTGTGTGTGTGTGTTTTCATAAACAGCTCCTGACCTCTCGGGCCGCGCTGTGGTTGTGATTGTGGTTGTCTGGATGTTGGTGCAGGTGAGACAGCAGCGCCCCCTGCAGGAGTTTTTGGCTCACGGGCTCAAAAGGAGAAAGTTGATGATTAATTTTCTCTTCACTCGCAGGAGTTTCAGGAGCATCAGCATTCCGCTCAGACTCCGCTTCCTGAAGTCCCGGATGGAGGGATTTTCACTGACATTGACCTGACAATGAGTGAGAGAGAGAGAGAGAGCGAGATAGAGAGATTTCCGAGAGAGAGAGAGAGATAGATTTGAGATTAAAACGAGATGTAGAGAGAGAGAGAGAGACCAGAGCGAAATAGATATGTGCGAGAGAGAGAGAGACAGAGACAGAGACAGAGAAAAAGAGATGTAGAGAGAGATAGAGACAGATCGAAATAGATGTGTGCGAGAGAGAGAGAGAGACAGCGACAGAGACAGAGAAAAACGAGATGTAGAGAGAGATAGAGAGAGAGAAATAGATATGTGAAGAGAGAGAGCGAGAGAGAGACAGCGACAGAGACAGAGAAAAAGAGATGTAGAGAGAGTAGAGAGAGATAGAGACAGATCGAAATAGATGTGTGCGAGAGAGAGACATAGACAGCGACAGAGAAAAACGAGAGAGAGAGGGAGATGTAAAGAGAGAGAGAGAGAGAGAGGAGAAGCGAGAGAGAGAGAGAGAGAGAGAGAGAGAGCGAGTAGAGAGAGAGAGAGAGAAAAAAGAGATGTAAGAATAGATGAGAAGAGATGATGAGAGAGAGAGAGGAGAATCGAGAGAGAGAGGAGAGCGAGAGAGACAGCAACAGAGATAGAGGAAAACACAGAGTAAGATGTAGAGAGAGAGACAGAGAGAAATAGATATGTGCGAGAGAGAGAGAGAGACAGAGACAGAGAAAAAGAGATGTAGAGAGAGAGAGAGAGAGAGAGATGAGAATAGATATGTGCGAGAGAGAGAGAGAGAGAAACAGAGGAAGAGATGAGAGAGAGAGAGAGAGTGACAGAGACAGAAAAACGAGATGTTAGAGAGACAGAGAGGAAATAGATATGTGCGAGAGAAAGAGAGAGAGATAGAAAAACAGAGGAAGAGAGAGAGAGAGAGGAGGAGAGAGAGAGAGAGACAGAGCGAAATAGAGATGTGCGAGAGAGAGATAGAGAGAAAACAGAGGAAGAGAGATGAGAGAGAGGGAGAAGGAACAGACACACACACACACACACACACACACACATTTACACAAATACACACACTTATCTATCACAAATTTTACTATCTATCTGTAATTAACACCACCAACACACACCACACACACACACATTTACACAAATACACACTTTATCTATCACAAATTTACTATCTATATGTATTTAACACACACACACACACACACACACACACACACACACACACACACACACACACACACACACACACACACACACTACACAAATACACACTTTATCTATCACAAATTTACTATCTATCTGTAATTAAACACACACACACACACACACACACCCACACACCCACAACACACACACACACACACTCACACACACACACACACACACACACACACACATCACACAAATACACACTTTATTTCTCACAAATTTACTATCTATCTGTAATTAACACACACACACACACACAAACATCACACAAACACTCTCACACACTTTATCTATCAACAAATTTACTATCTATATGTAATTAACACATTTACACAAATACACACTTTATCAGAAATTACTATCTATATGTAATTAACACACACACACACACACACACACACACACACACACACAAACACACACATTTACACACAATACACACTTATCAGAAAATTACTATCTATATGTAATTAACACACACACACACACACACACACACACACACACACACACACACACACACACACACACACATTTACACAAATACACACTTTATCAGAAATTACTATCTATATGTAATTAACACACACACACACACACACACACACACACACACATTTACACAAATACACACTTTATCAGAAATTACAATCTATATGTAATTAACACACACACACACACAAACACACACACACAACACACACACACACACACACACACCACACACCACACACACACACACATTTACACAAAATACACACTTTATCAGAAATTACAATCTATACGTAATTAACACACACACACACAAACACACACACACACACACACACACATTTACACAAATACACACTTTATCAGAAATTACTATCTATATGTAATTAACACACACACACACTTACACATATACACACTTTATCAGAAATTTACTATCAGTCTGTAATTAACACACACACACACACACACACACACCACACAACACCATGTATTAATACAGTGAGTCATTTCAGTAAACACTGGTGAAACTTTTAGAACACTGTACAACTGCATGGTACTGTGTGTTGTGCATCATGTTGTGTGTGTTGTGTACAAATAAATATACACACAAACTTACACATAAACACGTAAATATACACGTAGACTTTGAGTAACACAGGCAGGATAAAACCTCTTTGTATTTACTCAATATTGCACTTTATTAAACAACCATTTATATAATTATACATACACACACACACACACACACACACACACACACACCACACACACCTACCCTCTGTGGTGTTTCTTTAATGAGAAAAGTGAGTTATAGTGTAGAGTTATTGTGTCTCTGTACTGAAGTCCTGATTGCGAGTGCTGACTGAGTTCAGTAGTTATAGTAACAGTAAACACTCTATGACGCTCAGGGCTGAGCTTATAAACACGACATCACCGCTCCGACTTGTTTCTTTGTTCCTCGCGACGATACGCTTTCAAACACTCACAAGGTTCCTCGAAACGCCTCTTACACAACAGAAACGTACACATCACACACGTGCTCTTAAACTGTTTACCTCTCACTTGTCTTGTATATATGTAGTTCAGTTATCATCTCAAACAATAAACAAATTAAAGACATTGTTTACTTTATACACACAGTATTTATTATTTATCATTTGGTTCTGTGTTAATGCAACATCTTATAAACACCGGTTACCATAGTAACATCCAGGTCCAGTTAGATCGTCCAACCATGCATCCAAATAATATGTCCATCCTTTCATTCATCCATCCATCCATCTGTCTATCCATCCATCCATGCATGTATCCATATATCATTCAATCCATTAAACAATCCATCCATTCATAAATACATGCATTCGTTCATTATCCATCAGTCAATCAAAAAATACATCCATCCATTCATCCATCTGTCTATCCATCCATCCATGCATGCATCCATAAATCCACCCATCAACAATCCTTCCATCCATCCATCCACCCACCCATAAATCAATCAATTCATCCATTTATCTATTAAACAACCCATATATCCATCCATTCATCCATCTAGTCATCTATCTATCTATCTATCCATCCATCCATCCATCCATGCATGCATGCAACCATAGATCCATCCATCAAATAAGCCATCCATTTATCCAGTAACAATACATACATCCATTTTGTCCATTAAACAATCCATTCATTCATTCATTCATTCACTAATTCATTAATTAATTCTATCCGTATATCCATCCCTCAAACAATCCATCCATCAAATAATGAATCCATACATGCATTCATCCATACATCCATCCATTAAACAATCCATCCATCCATTTATCCATCCAACAATCCATCTACATATCTTAAATAGGAGAAATAGCTCTTCACCCGTCCTTCACCCAACATCTGCGGGACGTTCACTGCACCACCTCAGAGGCAGAAAAGATCTAACCCTGAGAGAAATATGGGATCAGCCAATCAGTGCTAGAAGAAAACAACCAATTAAAGAGTGGCATCACCAGAAAAGACAATATTATTAACAATGTAGTTGAGTTATTATTTATTAATATTTGTTTCACACAATTTGCATTTAAGGAAAACTTGCATGTAAGTTAAAGCAGGGACGAGACGTATAAAATCTCTGAGCAGGAATTCTCCTGGATTTTAATGAACAGCTCTAATGAAGACAAAGTACTTTATATGCTCTAATAAACATATTGTTCATTGTGATTGTGTATTTCCTTATAATCGTGTCCTTACAGTGAACATATTTGTCTCCAGGTCTGGTTGTACATTGTGTTCAGACTTGCGAAAACCTGCATGTTTGGTGAATTGAGTTTGGATAAAGGTTAGTTATTAACTTATTGATTTGTGACTCTGAGCTGGAATTGTAGGTTTTGAAATGGATGGAATATAAATAACTGAAACCTCGCCTTCTCATAATGTTTTACTTTTTTTGTTGCATAGCTTGAACATCTGGATTTTGGGCTAAATGTTTTGTTTGTTTGTTGTTAGAAATGATGTATTATAAGTTTTACATCATATACTGTTAAGTTTACAAAGAAAAACAACAAAATACTGTACAAGACATCAAATGAGATATATATATATATATATATATATATATATATATATATGACATTTTATTATATATATATATATATATATATCATATTATTATATATGATTTATATATATTGTATTATACGTATAAGTATATATAATTCATAAGTGCATAAAAGAAAATACACACACACATTATATAATATATATATATATGTTATATATATATATATATATATATATATATATATATATATATATATATATATATATATATATATATATGTGTGTGTGTGTATTCATTTTATGCACATATGTATTATATATACGTATATGTATAAATAAATATCTTAAGAAATAATACAATAATTTATAAATATAAACAAAAAAAACTTTATAATAAAAATAAATATTCATTAAACTATACATTCATTTATATCGTTATAATTATATAGATTTATATATTTTATATTGTTTTTTCTATTAAATTTTTCATTGTCTTGTACAGTAATTAGTTGTTTTTTAGAAAAACTTAATAGTATATGATGTAAAAATCACAATACAGCGTATCGAATAAAATACAAACAACACAAATACAAACAAATCATTTATAATATATAAATATATATCGTATGTATGCATGTATGTATATATATACATACATATGAGTGTGTGTAAAATACAATATTAACATCCCGATTGGTTTATACGGTAAAAATAAATCCCTGTAAGTAAACCTTTATAGGAAAGAATTGATACGTATAAACGTACATCTGAATGATCAAACATGGTCACAAATGGTAAATGTAGGTCCGGTAAACACAACCTGAACTCTGTTCTATGTCCTTGTTGGGAAAATGATTGACCGATGATTATCTGTCTTATTGACACTCGCGACAAAAAAACAAAACAAAACAAACCCTGCTTTGAAATCAGTGTGTGTTAGTGATACAGCATGGACGTCCACCAAGCAGCTCTACTCCTCTGTCTTTTCCTCTATGCAGGTGAGAACGTGGATTAAATGTATATTAATAATAACGGCACAATAATTATAATGATCATTTATTCAAACGTTTTTCTCACCCCTTGTGTAGGGTGAATGCTTTTCAGGCCCCCAAAAGAATACTCATGACGCAAAAGACCCTTAAACTTGCGATTTTACTTAAATATTTTAGATTGTATAATTTATTACATTGTACATTGTATTAATCTATTATTAATCTATTACACCGCTGTATTAATCTAAAACCGTATCCATTTTAAAGAGTTTTAAAAAGCTTTTATCATTGTGTTCATATCTAAGTACACGAGTATATCAATGTAGGTTTTGTTGTTGTTTTGAAATATTATTATTATTATTATTATTATTATTATTATTATTATTATTATATTATTTTAAATACCTTAATGACAAGCATGACATACACGTACAACCTTTCCTAACCTAGCTTCTAGAATTTCTATGCGACCCTCCTAGCGCCATCTGGTGGCCAAAAGTGTTATATTATATATATATATATATATAATATATAATATATATATATATATATATATATATATATAGATATATATAATATACATATATATTATATAATTCATAATATATAATAATATCATATATATATATATCTCATATATCTATATCCCTATATATATAGCGACCAGTGTTATATTATTCTATTTTTAAAAAATATTTAAAAATGATTATATACTGCTTTGCATTGCTAAATAATGTGCTCTCTTTCTTTGACAGGCATCTTTAAAGCTCAGAGTCAGAGCACAGGTATGACAAATCCTTGCATAATTATAATCATTATAAGCCCCTAATGGACTGCTCAGTTTAATTGTCTAAATGATCAGTTTCTGAATGACATGAATGAGATACAGTAAAATAAGTCTTCACTGTGTGGTATTACACCATGACTAAATATATAAAATTCCCACTTTATATAAAATTCCCACTTACTCACTTTATCCAAGAAAAGAGGTTCAAACATATCTTTATATTGGAGTTTAACACAATCAGCGCCATTCCTGCATCCACATCAATCTACTACCATGACCCATCCGCAATTAATTAACATAAAAAAAGCTTTAGGTTTATAAAATCTTGATGGATATTTAATTAATAGCTTTTAAATCCATGTTTAGTGTAGCTTAAAAATGACTGTTTTTGTCTGGCAGCAGTGGAATATAATATCATTATTTATAGTCATTCTATAAATCTATATAAGTTTGACATGAAGATGTATGCCACCCTTGTAAAGAATTGTCATATGAGTAGCTGTCAGCAAATTTTTTTTGCACCAGTTTTACCTAAAATCTCAGGAGATTCGTTAATAATTAACACAGTCACAGACATAGCTTGTTATTCTCATATTGGATACAACTAATAAGTAAAACCTGTAGATATAGAAAACCTTTTGACCTATAGATCAATAATTGAATACATTGTACACTGGATAAAGTGATAAAGATGTGGTTATGAAATCAAGGACAAATTTAATATTAAATATTTAAAAACATTTTAAAGCAGCCAGCAGTGGGAAAAAAAACATACGTAAAATATAAATAAAGTAGACATGGGACATTTCCTGAAGAAAATCGTGAGATTCATCCATAATCATCCATAAATCATATGACCTACTCCATCTCACCTACGAGTGGATATGTCAAATGTGCATGTCGGGCGAACAGCGGAGCTTCAAATTTCCCCATTCATTTTCTATGGGGCCGGAATGTCACAGATTTCCCGAAATTCCGAACATCTCTGGGGTTCGGGAGATATAGGATCGTGATCCACTCCGGACCTCCTACGAGTGGATTTGCCATATGTGCATATCGAGCACTCATAGGCTGAGCTGTGAGGCACGAAATTTCAACCCCATTCATTTTCTATGGGAAAAAATTCCCACTTTTTGGCCCCGGGTTCGGAATTCCGAGGGGCGATTCCTTATAAAAGTAACAGCACACCTCACACCATCGGGCCGCACGATGTGAGGTATGATACGTGAGGATTGCACAAAAACTGCGGGACGAGTTACGTGCCGAAAAGAGAGTATAATAGTGATGCTTTTGCACACGTCATTAATAACAAAAAAGAATGTGCTCATAAAACATGCATACCGTCTTAACTTGTGATGTGTTTTTGTATTTGGTGACAGTATTAGATGCGTACACTAAAACCGACGGCGCTTGGATTATCACGTTGCAAAAAAGTCAATACCCTGCAACATCAGCGGAACAATGTGCGCTGAAGTGTAACGCAGAAACACTGTTCACATGCAGGTAAAACACTGTTACATACTGTAATACACCATAACACACTGGAGCACACTGTGACACTGTAACTTCCTACAACACACTGTAACACACTGTATCAAATATACACACTGTAACACACTGTAGCTTACTATAACACACTGTAACACAATGTAACATACTGTAACACACTGTATAAAATATACCCACCATAACACTCTAACTTACTATAACACACTGTATCAAATCTACACACTGTAAGACACTGTAGCTTACTATAAAACACTGTAACACAATGTAACATACTGTAACACACTGTATAAAATATACCCACTGTAACACTCTAACTTACTATGTAGCACACGGTAACACACTACAAAATTTACATACTGCAACACACTTTAACTTCCTATAACACACTGTAATAGACTGTATCAAACTTACCCACTGTAACACACTCTAAGTTACTACAACACACTGTAACACAATGTAACATACTGTAACAGACTGTATGAAATATACCCACTGTAACACTGTAACTTCCTGTAACACACTATACCAGATGTACACACTGCAACACACTCTAACTTCCTATAACACACTGTAATAGACTGTATCAAACTTACCCACTGTCACACACTCTAAGTTACTACAACACACTGTAACACAATGTAACATACTGTAACAGACTGTATGAAATATACCCACTGTAACACTGTAACTTCCTATAACACACTGTAACACACTATACAAAATGTACACACTGCAACACACTCTAACTTCCTATAACACACTGTAATAGACTGTATCAAACTTACCCACTGTAACACACTCTAACTTACTACAACACACTGTAACACAATGTAACATACTGTAACACACTGTATAAAATATACCCACTGTAACACTGTAACTTCCTATAACACACTGTAACACACTATACAAAATGTACACACTGCAACACACTCTAACTTCCTATAACCCACTGTAATAGACTGTATCAAACTTACCCACTGTAACACACTCTAACTTACTACAACACACTGTAACACAATGTAACATACTGTAACACACTGTATAAAATATACCCACTGTAACACTGTAACTTCCTATAACACACTGTAACACACTCTACAAAATGTACACACTGCAACACACTGTAACTTCCTATAACACACTGTAATAGACTGTATCAAACTTACCCACTGTAACACACTCTAACTTACTACAACACACTGTAACACAATGTAACATACTGTAACACACTGTATAAAATATACCCACTGTAACACTGTAACTTCCTATAACACACTGTAACACACTCATATAATAATAATCCTTTATTGGTCACATATACATTACAGCACAGTGAAATTCTTTTCTTCGCATATCCCAGCTTGATGTTGGTAGTTGGGGTCAGAGTGCAGGGTCAGCCATGATACGGCGCCCCTGGAGCACAGAGGGTTAAGGGTCTTGCTCAAGGACCCAAGAGCGGCAGCTTGGCCATACCGGGGCTCGAACCCGGATCTTCCGATCATCAGCCCAGCGCCTTAGACCACTGAGCCACACCCCCTCCCTACATACGGCAACACACTGTAACTTCCTATAACACTGTAATAGACAGTATCAAACTTACCCACTGTAACACACTCTAACTTACTACAACACACTGTAACACAATGTAACACTGTAACACACTGTATAAAATATACCCACTGTAACACTGTAACTTCCTATAACAAAATATAGCACACTGTAACAGATTTACCCACTTTAATTTCCTATAACACCCTGTACACAAACTTACCCACTATAACACCTAGTGACTCACTGTAACTTACTATCACATGTTGTAAAAGTCTTTTACAACTTAATTTACACTGTAATTTACTATAACACACTGTAACACACTGTTACTTACACTATAACACACTGTGTCACAGACAGTGACATTATAACTCACTGTAAGACATTGAACACACTATACCATAATGCAACACACCAGGACATTGTAACCTACTGAACCGTGTGAATTCATTGGACAGTTTACAGTCGCTAATGATTAAATGCATTCTGGGTTTTTTAGGTCTTTTCTATTTATCGAAAAGGATCAGGATTGCATTACACTGCCAGCGAACTCAAAGATCGAGCAGGTGTTTCGGAGAACAAGTTCGGCTCTGTATGAAAAGACAGGTAAGTGTGTGGAACATCTTTTTGTTATAACTATCTGTATTCATTATAATTATTGTTTATTAATCATTGTATAGAAACCCTTTGAGTTCAGATTATTTAAATGTCAGACCAAAAGTGAAATCCTTTCTCTCGTGTCTTTTTCAAATTACAATTTTACAAAAAAAATGAAAAAATCCGGTTGTAATTCTTTTTTTAAAAGTACATTTAAATGTAAACAATTAAACTAGCAAATAAATAATCCTCAGTCATAAAACACTATTTATCTGACATTGATTGGTTGTAAGATGTTGATTACTTTTCTATCACTCTGAATTTATGGAAGCTGAATAGCTTTGTAATGCGTTATAATACTATATTGTTACCGTACAAACGTCTCATTCAAAGAAAGCTGACTGCATGTCGCCATAAAATGTATAGATAGATAGATAGATAGATAGATAGATAGATAGATAGATAGATGGATGGATGGATGGATGGATGGATGGATGGATGGACAGGCGACAGACAGACAGACAGACAGACAGATAAATAGATAGAAGACAGACAGGACAGACAGACAGACAGACAGACAGACAGACAGATAGATAGATAGATAGATAGATAGATAGATAGGTAGAGACAATTGGGAATAGATAGATAGGCAGACAGACAGACAGACAGACAGATAGATAATAGATAGATAGATAGATAGATAGATAGATAGATAGATAGATAGATATAGATAGATAGATAGATAGATAGATAGACAGACAGACAGACAGATAGACAGACAGATAGATAGATAGATAGACAGATAGATAGATAGATAGATAGATAGATAGATAGATAGATAGATAGATAGATAGATAGAGATAGACAGATAGGAATACAGATAGATAGATAGTCTAGATAGATAGATAGATAGATAGATAGATAGATAGATAGATAGACAGACAGACAGACAGATAGACAGACAGATAGATAGATAGATAGGGTAGATAGATAGATAGATAGATAGATAGATAGATAGATAGATAGATAGATAGATAGATAGATAGATAGATAGATAGATAGATAGATAGATAGATAGATAGATAGATAGATAGACAGATTTCGCATCTGGAAATCAAAATGCATATATTATTTTTATATGCACACAGATTATTTACGGGAATGTGTAAGCGGCATTGGAAGCGACTACAGAGGGACAAAGTCGAAAACAAAATCAGGAACAACGTGCCAGCGCTGGGAGAGCACATTCCCTCACGTACCAAAGTACATTCCCTCACACACATTCCCTCACACACATTCCCTCACGTACCAAATTCCCTCACACACATTCCCTCACACACATTCCCTCACGTACCAAAGTACATTCTCTCACACACATTCCCTCACGTACCAAAGTACATTCCCTCACACACATTCCCTCACACACATTCCCTCACGTACCAAAGTACATTCCCTCACACACCCTCACACAATTCCCTCACACACATTCCCTCACACTTCCTCACGTACCAAAGTACATTCCCCACACACATTCCCTCACACACATTCCCTCACACCACATTCCCTCACACACATTCCCTCACGTACCAAAGTACATTCCCTCACACACATTCCCTCACACACATTCCCTCACACACATTCCCTCACGTACCAAAGTTCATTCCCTCACACACATTCCCTCACACACATTCCCTCACACATTCCCTCACGTACCAAAGTACATTCCCTCACACACATTCCCTCACACACATTCACTCACATTCCCTCACGTACCAAAGTTCATTCACACACATTCCCTCACACACATTCCCTCACACACATGTACCAAAGTACATTCCCTCACACACATTCCCACACACACATTCCCTCACGTACCAAAGTACATTCCCTCACACACATTCCCTCACACACATTCCCTCACACACATTCCCTCACACACGTTCCCTCACGTACCAAAGTACATTCCCTCACACACACCCTCATCCCTCACAACACATTCCTCACGTACCAAGTTTCCCTCAACCCATTAACCCCTCACCCCTCATCCCCTACAAGTAAATTTCCCTCACACACATTCCCTCACACCCATTCCCTCACACACACTTCCCTCCTACCGCACATCTCCCCCGTACACCTTCCCCACCAGTACACCCCAGGCTTCCTAACATTTTCCCACACACCCCCCTCACACACATTCCCTCACGTACCCCAAAGTTCAAAGTTCCATCCACAAAGTCCCTCACACACATTCCCTCACACATTCCCTCACACCACATTCCCTCACACACATCCCTCACACAATCCCTCACACATTCCCTCACACATTCCCTCACGTACCAAAGTACATTCCCTCACACACATTCCCTCACACACATTCCCTCATACACATTCCCTCACGTACCAAAGTTCATTCCCTCACACACATTCCCTCACACACATTCTCTCATACACATTCCCTCACGTACCAAAGTTCATTCCCTCACACACATTACCTCACGCACATTCCCTCACGTACCAAAGTACATTCCCTCACACACGTTCCCTCACGTACCAAAGTACATTCCCTCACACACATTCCCTCACACACCACACACATTCCCCCGTCACCCTTCCCTCATTCCCACACTCCCAAAGTACACCCTCCAAGTCCATTCCCCACCAATTCCCTACACACATTCTCTCAACACATTCCCTCACGTACCAAAGCACATTCCCTCACACACATTCCCTCATACACATTCCCTCACACACATTCCCTCACACACATTACCTCACGTACGTACAAAGTACATTCCCTCCTCACACACATTCCCTCACACACATTCTCTCATACACATTCCCTCACGTACCAAAGTTCATTCCCTCACACACATTCCCTCACACACATTACCCTCACACACATTCCCTCATACACACATTCCCTCACGTACCAAAGTACATTCCCTCACACACATTCCCTCACGTACCAAAGTACATTCCCTCACACACATTCCCTCACACACCAAAGTACATTCCCTCACACACATTCCCTCACACACATTCCCTCATTCCCTCACACACATTCCCAATATTCCCTCACACCCTCCCTCACCTTCCCGCCCTTACACCTTCCCTCATTCCCTCCCGCACCAATTCCCACAAAGTTCCCTACATTCCCTCACATTGGCCTTCCCATACCAAGTACATTCCCTCACAGCACATTCCCTCACACACATTCCCTCACACACATTCCCTCATACACATTCCCTCACGTACCAAAGTTCATTCCCTCACACACATTCCCTCACACACATTCCCTCACACACCTTCCCCCCCTCCCCGGCACCTTCTCACCTTTCTCACATTCCCTCACAAGTCACATTCCCTCACACACATCCATTCATCACTCACATTACCACCCACGTACCAAAGCATCCCCACATTCCCTCACACACATTACCAAAGTCCTGTCGTCCCCCCTTTCCCTTCCACATTCACGTAACACATTCCCTCACCACACATTCATCACCAAACATTCCGCTCTCCCCTCGCACACATGCCCATCAGTACCCAAATGTACTTCCCTTTCACACATTCCCTCACGTACCAAAGTAGACCTTCATTAAACCAAACTCTACAGTCAATAAGAGATCATGGCTCAGGTTTGGTACTGAGATACTGAGTCCTGTCCTGTCGTTTCAGCGTCACACCGAAGGCGTATCCAAAAGCTGACCTGGAATCTAATTACTGTCGGAACCCGGATGGAGACAGCGGCGGCCCCTGGTGCTACACTCTAGATGTGAATAAGCGATGGGAGAACTGTGACATCCCCAGCTGCAGCGGTATGTCACCTGCAGATTTAAACAAGGGGGTTAGGATTCATATGCATGGGGAATGAATCTATCTATCTATCTATCTATCTATCTATCTATCTATCTATCTATCTATCTATCTATCTATCTATCTATCCCTAATTCGATCTATCTATCTATCTATCTATCTATCTATCTATCTATCTATCTATCTATCTATCTATCTATCTATCTATCTATCTATCTATCTATCTATCTATCTATCTATCTATCTATCTATCTATCTATCTATCTATCTATCTATCTATCTTCTATCTCTCCCTAATTCAATCTATCTATCTATCCCTAATTCAATCTATCTATCCCTGATTCAATCTATCTATCCCTGATTCTATCTATCTATCTATCTATCTATCTAATTAAATTTAATGATATATAATTCTGAGTACTTTATATCTCTACAGAGGAATGCATGTACTGTAGTGGGGAAACCTACAGAGGGAAGATCTCCACCACTGAAGGAGGACACACATGTCAACGCTGGGATTCCCAGAAACCCAATAATCATGGCTACCTTCCCTCAGTGTGAGACTTTTATACTTTTATATCCCAATTTCCGAACAAAAAAACAAACACTCACATTGTCATTAGAAGAAAACCATAAATGACCTCAAGTTTTGATTTGGTTCAAATTGATTCGATTCAATTCGAATCAATTCAATTCGTCACCAGATCGCTTTGACAGAATTATTAATTATTAATTTATATAAATTCCGAGCATAAATTAAACGCTATAATTTTATGAGTGGAAACAACGGTAAGGAAAAACTCCCTAAGATGGCGTGAGGAAGAAACCTTGAGAGGAATCAGACTCAAAAGGGAACCAATCCTTATTTGAGTGATTCATCAATTATTTACTCTATAATTATTGAGATTATTTATTTATTTACTGATGCAAAACGTAATTAAAGTGTAATTAAATCCATCTTCCTGGCTCTTTTTGGGTTTATTCGCCCACAGGAACCTCGTCGAATTGTTCCTGCGAAGACTTTCCATGTATTTAATCATATCTGGACGGTAGAGTAAGACGTCTGAGGAGATATGAGGCATATTGTTTAGATCTTTGTGTGTTTGTGTAGTCTTCCTGACAAGTACTTGGAGGAGAACTACTGCAGAAATCCCGACGGAGAACCGAGACCCTGGTGTTTCACCACAAATCCCTCCAAACGCTGGGATCATTGCTCCATCCCTCGCTGCAGTAAGCGCCATCACAGGATGAACTGTCCAATGCTCATTTGCTTTATAAACATCTTCTACATATTTACTTTCAACTGTAGAAACCAGGATTATTATTATTGTTTGTTTTTAATCCCACAGCATCACCGCCTCCGACCATCGCACCAGAGATGACCTGCGCTACAGGAGACGGGAACTCGTACAGAGGAAACATCGCCGTGACCGTATCTGGGAAAACCTGCCAATCCTGGTCATCTCAGTTTCCTCACAAGCATTCCCGAACCCCAGATAATTACCCATGCAAGTGAGGAACAATGTGTTTACTTGGATGGATGAATGGATGGATATAATTAGTGATATATATATATATATATATATATAGAGAGAGAGAGAGATAGAGAGAGAGAGAGATAGATAGATAGATAGATAGATAGATAGATAGATAGATAGATAGATAGATATCTAATAGATCGAGAGTAGATAGATAGATAGAGATGATAGATAGATGAGATAGATAATATTTAGATAGATAGAAAGATAGATAGAGATAGAGAGATAGATAGATAGATAGATATAGATAGATAATGATAGATGATCAGATAGATAGATAGATATAGATAGATAGATAGATAGAGAGAGAGAGAGAGAGATAGAGAGATAGATAGATAGATAGATAGATAGATAGATAGATAGATAGATAGATAGATAGATGATGAGATTTAATTTATGCTGGGATCATCAGATATTTTATAGAATTAGATAGATAGAGAAGAGAGTGGCGATAGTAGTAGATAGATAGATGATATGATAGATCGATAGATGTAATAGATGATAGATGGTTTGGATTGATCTATGGGATAGCGCGTGCGCGATAGATAGAATCATAGATCGATAATCGATAGATTAATAGATAGATAAAGGGTTATATTATATGATATTATTAGATAGATAGATAGATAGATAGATTATAGAAATAGATAGATAGATAGATAGAATAGATAGAGATAGAAAGAGAGATAATGATGAGTGAGATTTATGATATTGGTAGATAGATAGATAGATAGATATATAGATAGATAGATATATAAGATAGATAGATATATAGATAGATATATAGATAGATAGACTTTGATTTAGGATGATAGTAGATAGATAGATAGATAGATAGATAGATAGATATATAGATGATTTCTGGATGGATTATATATGGATGGAGAGATTAGATAGATAGATAGATAGATAGATAGATAGATAGATAGATGATAGATAGATAGATAGATAGTTTAATGGTAGGATGATGGATAGATAGATGGAGATAGGAGAGAGGACGTAGAGATAGATAGATTAGATTTCGATAGATAGATGTAATAGAATAGATAGATAGATAGATAGATAGATGATGGTTTGATTGATTTCTGGAATGGATGGATGGATAGTAGATAGATGAGATAGATAGGATAGATAGATAGATAGATAGATAGATAGATGCTAGTTAGATTAGTGATAATTATGGATAATAGATAGATAGATAGATAGATAGATAGATAGATAGATAGATAAGATAGATATAGATAGATAGATAGATAGATAGATAGAGAAATAGATAGAGATAGATAGAGAGATAGATAGGAGATAGATAGATAGATAGATAGATAGAATGAATGGTTTGATTGATTTATGGATGATGGATGGATGGATTGTTTGATAGATAGATTTATGGCTGCATGGTTAGATTGGTAGACAGACAGACAGACAGACAGACAGATAGACAGATAGATAGATAGATAGATAGATAGATAGATAGATAGATATATAATAGATAGAGAGAGAGATAGATAGATAGCTATAGATATAGATAGATGTATGGCTATGAAGAAGAGACAGATAGATAGATAGATAGGTTGATAGATAGATAGATAGAGAGATAGAATAGGAAGATCAATAAAAGTATATAGAATAATATAATTTATATTCGATGAGGAAGATAATATATATCTTTGTATCTGCAGAGATCTGAGCAACAACTACTGCAGGAACCCGGACAATGAGAGGAGTCCCTGGTGTTACACCACCGACCCAGAAACCCGCTGGGAATACTGCAATATCCCGAGCTGTGGTTCCGAGCCTCGTCCAGGTCGGCCTGCTGTACAGCCAGGAGTCTGTTACTCATTCCACAATCATATACTCATTATACAATTATATATATAAATACTCATTGTCAGAGCTTCAAACTCACATTATTCTTACTTATATAAAATGTATTTATTTTCAAAAGTGTAATTCAATAAAGTTAAACATGTTTACAGATGAGCCAGTAATTGCTCCTGCTGAGGACTGTTACACAGGAGACGGCACCTCGTATCGGGGAGTGATGTCCGAAACCATCAGTGGGAAGAAGTGCCAGTTCTGGACCTCTATGGAGCCCCACAAACATTCAAAAACACCACAGGCGTTCCCCAATGCGTAAGACTAAAAACACTGTAAACAGATTCGAACTAAACCGTGTAGAAAACAACCATAAACCTCTGAGAGAAATGGATAAAAATGATAATAATACTTTTTATTATTATTATTATATTTTTATTATAATTATAATTAATTATTATGATTGTTATTATTATGAATGATATAAATGTATTATGATTAATAATAATAATAATAATAATAATAATAATAATAATTATAGCTATTTTTTATCTTTGACCTCTTGTAAGAAATTTGTCTTTGTTTTGTCAAAATTTGTTTCTGTGCAATCTTATTTCAAGTTATAATAATAATAATAATAATAATAATAATATTATTATTATTATTATTAGTAGTATTATTATTATCATTATTAATTATTATTATTATTATGGCCACGTTGGCTTAGTGGTTGTTTCGCCTCACAAACCGCCAGGGTCCGGTTCGATCCCTCTCGGCCCCTGGTGTGTGTGGAGGTTTGCATGTTCTCCCCCCGGCCTCAGGGGATTTCTCTCCGGGTTCTCCGGTTTCCTCCCGGCCAAAAACATGGGTACGGTGGTTGATTGGCACTTGGAAATTGTCCCTAATGTGTGAATGTGTGTTTGTGTGTGTGTGTGTGATGGGTTGTCATTCCATCCAGGGTGTATCCTGCCTTAATGCCCATAGACGCCTGAGATAGACACAGACTCCCCGTGACCCGAGGGAAGATCGGATAAAGCGGTTAGAAGATGAATGAATGAATTTATTTATTATTGTTATTATTATTTAAAACGTTTTTCCAGAAGTTATAAATGAAATATAAGAAGATTTGCTGATTCAGGAACGCCTACAGAATGCGTCTGATTTTGGGGGGGGGGCGTGTCTTTAGCAGAGAAGTTCGGAACTGGTTTGGAATACTTGTTTCAGTTCAGTCCTGAAAGCTATAACTTACATAAATTTATAAAATACAAATATAAAGAACGTGGGGCACGGTGGCGTAGTGGTTAGCACGTTCGCCTCACACCAGCCAGGATCCGGGTTTCGATTTCCCGTCTCGGGCCATGTGTGTGTGGAGTTTGCATGGCACCTCCCCTGGAAAATTGTCCCTAGTATGTGAATGTGTGTGTGTGTGTGTGTGTCCTGAGATGGGTTGGCATTCCATCCAGGGTGAATCCTGCCTTAATGCCCATAGACTGAGATAGACACAGACTCCCGTGACCCGAGGGAAGATCGGATAAGCGGTAGACGATGAATGAATGTTTATTATTGTTATTATTATTTAAAACGTTTTTCCAGAAGTTATAAATGAAATATAAGAAGATTTGCTGATTCAGGAACGCCTACAGAATGCGTCTGATTTTGGGGGGGGGGCGTGTCTTTAGCAGAGAAGTTCGGAACTGGTTTGGAAATGGGAAAAAAAAAAAAATACTTGTTTCAGTTCAGTCCTGAAAGCTATAACTTACATAAATTTATAAAATACAAATATAAAGAACGTGGGGCACGGTGGCGTAGTGGTTAGCACGTTCGCCTCACACCGCCAGGATCCGGGTTCGATCCCGTCTCGGTCATGTGTGTGTGAGTTTGCATGTTCTCCCGTGCCTCAGGGGGTTTTTCTCCGGTTCTCTCGGTTTCCCTCCCGGTCCAAAAACATGCACGGTAGGTTGATTGGCACCCTTGAAAATTGTCCCAAGTGTATGAATGTGTGTGTGTGTGTGTGTGTGGTGTGTGTGTGTCTGTGATGGCTTGTCATTCCATCCAGGGTATCCTGCCTTAATGCCCATAGACGCCTGAGATAGGCACAGACTCCCCGTGACCCGAGGGAAGATCGGATAAAGCGCTAGAAGATGAATGAATGAATGAAATACAAAGAACAAAATAAATAAATTCCCCCCAAGTGTTTGATTTAAAGCTAGAAGCAGCGAAAGTCAAATCCACAGTCATTCACGCAAAGGTAAAAACATCTTTTCTGACCATTGATTTGTTGAAATCCAAATCCCTCCTTCACCACGCAGCGACCTGAGAAGAAACCTGTGCAGGAACCCTGATGGTGACAAGGCTCCCTGGTGCTACACCACTGACCCCTCTGTTCGCTGGGAGTACTGCAAGATAGAGCGTTGTGGTACCCCAGTCCTCCCCAATCCGACCACTCTTCCTGTGGGGAATTTACCCTCGATCCCTGCTGCGGAACCTTCCGAAGTCATAGGTCTGTCCTCATGATACAATAAAACAGAGTGCAAAAGTTTGTACACCTTCTCGGAGGTATAAAAAAGGAACAACAACTAAGAATTCCAGTCCAGTAATCGGCCATGAACGATTACACACTCTGACTTGTCAATCAGAGGAATTCCAGCCAATCACAAGCTCGTGTATGTAAACGAGGGCTTGGCGGAGTGATAGCGGATTGCTAGCTAATGGGTCAGAATGGTCAAAATGAGACGCGAGCAGTTATATTAACGTTACTACTGTAACAGAGCAAAGTGCAAAGCTTTGAACAAATATTTCGATGTTTCATTATTTTTTACAAATAAATAAATATTTAAATAAACACATATTTAGACCAGGGTGCACAAACTTTTGCCTTCAATAGAATGATAACAATAATTCATTACATCTATATAACGCTTTTCTAGACACTCAAAGCGCTTTACATTACGAGAGAGGGATCTCCTCCTCCTCCAGCATCATCATTCGCTCATTCACCATATTATACATTTTATATTGGATCATTTCTAATACTTATTTTATTTATTAATAAAAAAAACAACAACAAAAGACTGCAAGAACGGTAACGGAGAAGATTATCGAGGTTCGATGTCGAAGACCACATCAGGAGTGACCTGCCAGGCGTGGAGCGCCAGTCAACCCCATATTACCAACTTTAACCCTTCAACACATCCAAACAAGGGCCTGGAGTCCAATGTAGGTCACGTTTTAACCCCCTTTTTAACTGCTTATAACTGTTTTACAGTATGCATTATAAACACAACAATAGCTTTATACCTGATAACAGAAGTCTGTGTCTGTATAAATGGAGTCCACTTTCCTTTCTCTATGTGGGAGATCTCTTACATGGGTTGATTTATATATATATATATATATAATATATATATATATAATTATATATATATATATATATATGCCAATGATCCTAAGGTTGTTATAACCCCAACTAACTGACTTGACATGTCAGTTCAGTATAAATACCTATCTTATGACATTATAACATATTTAATTATTAATATGCATGACAAGGTAAGACCAGTAAGAACACCTATGGTGGTCATGAACCTATAGAGTCATTATGAATAGCTATGCTGGTGTCATGACACTGTAATGTCAATGTGTCTGCCAGTATGAATGCATATGCCAATGTATTGATGCTGTAATGTCGGTATGCGTACTGATGCTGGTGTCATGAAACTATATGAATAACGATGCAGATGTCATAATGTAAGACCGATATGATTTCCGGTCAACGTAATAACATACCTATACAAATGTCATGACACGTTAACAACAGTTCGAATATCGTTGCTAATGCAATGACAGTGTAACATCACTATGAATACCTATGCTAATGTCATGACACTGTAACATCAGTATGAATGCTAATACCAATGTCATGACATGACATAGTATAAATACCTATGTCAATGTCATGACACTGTAACATCAGTATAAATAACTATGTCAATGCCATTACACCATTACAGTGTAACATCAGTATGCTATAACAATGTCATGACATTATAACATCAGCATGATTGCTTATACCAATGTCATGACAGTGTAACATCAGTATAAATAACTGTCATGTCATGACACTGTAACACCAGTATAAATAACTATGTCATTGCCATGACACTGTAACATCAGTATAAATAACTGTCATGTCATGACACTGTAACACCAGTATAAATAACTATGTCATTGCCATGACACTGTAACATCAGTATAAATAACTGTCATTGTCATGACACTGTAACACCAGTATAAATAACTATGTCATTGTCATGACACTGTAACATCAGTATAAATAACTGTCATTGTCATGACACTGTAACACCAGTATGAATATCTAAGCCAATGTCATGACACTGTAACATCAGTATGAATACCTATGCCAATGTCATGACGCTGCAACATCAGTATAAGAACCTGACACGACATGACAATGTAACGCCAGTATAAATACTTATGTCAAAGTCATGACACTGTAACATCAGTATGAATATCTAAGCCAGTGTCATGACACTATAACACCAGCATAAGAACCTACGACATGACATGACACTGTAACACCAGTATGAATGTCTCCAGCACCTGTGTCATTCTGAAATATTGTTATGCCATTGATAGGTATGATGATTTGACTTTCCCAGCCACTGTAATAAAATATCAGTGCCATTGCATACTGTAACGCTGTTGTAAGTTATATTTATTTCTGACCCTGAAGTAACATGTAACATGTAACAAGTAACATGTTATTAAGAACTAAATTGTGTTTATTTCATTGCTGTTATTTTACTATCCAGAATTGCAGAAATCCGGACGGGGATGTGAACGGACCTTGGTGTTACACTACAGATTCCAGAAAGAAGTGGGACTACTGTCAGATTCCAGACTGCGGTATCTTTCATCTTCCCCGATTTCCTGTTGTTATGATGAACAGCCGAAGGTTTTACATGTGCGTATATGTAACGTTTTCCCAACAGAAAAAGGGAAATGTGGACAGCCGGCAGTCAAGCCCAGACGCTGCTTCGGCCGGATCGTCGGCGGATGCGTCTCGAAAGCTCACTCGTGGCCGTGGCAGATCAGCCTCCGAACCAAGTAGGACTCTTTACACGCTGTATAGTGCGCGTTATTTACCACGGCGGAGTTTGTCACGTGTCGAACGAAACTGTCTTCCAGCACCGGCTTACACTTCTGTGGAGGAACTCTAATCGATCCTCAGTGGGTCCTTACAGCAGCTCACTGCCTCGAACGGTGAGTCAGTCCGAGAGATGGACCCGTGACTCTGCTCTCCTACAACGTTTCCTTTTTAATATACACATTTATTCTCATCTCTATCAGATCGAACAGACCGTCCGCCTACAAAGTGTACATGGGAATCCACACGGAACGAGCCACCGAGCCGTCCAAACAGATCCGAGACCTGGTAAAGATCGTAAAGGGACCAGCAGGAACCGACATCGCTTTACTCAAGCTGGATAGGTGAGGGGTTTTTTTTTTTCGTGAGATTTATGACACCATACACATAAATATATGTATATATGTGTTATAATGGAGAAACAGGGGGCACGGTGGTTTAGTGGTTAGCACATTCGACTCACACCTCCAGGATCCGGGTTCGATTCCCGTCTCGGTCATGTGTGTGTGGAGTTTGCATGTTCTCCCCGTGCCTCAGGGGGTTTTTCTCCGGGTTCTCCGGTTTCCTCCCCGGTCCAAAAACATGCACGGTAGGTTGATTGGCACCTTGGAAAATTGTCCCTAGTGTATGAATGTGTGTGTGTGTGTGTGTGTGTGTGTGTGTGTGATGAGTTGGCATTCCATCCAGGGTGTATCCTGCCTTAATGCCCATAGACGCCTGAGATAGGCACAGACTCCCCGTGACCCGAGGGAAGATCGGATAAAGCGGTAGAAGATGAATGAATGAATGGAGAAAGTGGGACACGGTGGTTTAGTAGTTAGCACGTTCGCCTCACACCTCCAGGGTCTGGGGGTTCGATTCCCGCCTACGCCATGTGTATGTGTGGAGTTTGCATGTTCTCCACGTGCTTCAGTTTCCTCCCCGGCCCAAAAACATGCACGGTAGGTTGATTGGCACGTCGGAAAAATTGTCTTTAGTGTGTGAATGTGAGTGTGATGGGTTGGCGTTCCATACAGGGTGTATCCTGCCTTGATGCCGGAAGACGCCTGAGATAGGTACAGACCCAAGAGTGAACCTCCTTCTGATTGGCTGATTGCTTGTAAACACAGTCATCTCTCCAATTATCTATCTGTTTGTCTGCCTTTGTGTCTGTCTGTCAAAGTTTAAAGTCCTGAGCCAATCAGGATTGAGATTTATTAAAAATCTTATTTTTTGTACATCACAATAAAATGGTCGTCTGTTTGCCTGTCCCTAAACCACTCCATCTCTCTCTCTGTCTGTCAGATTGTGTGTTTGTTTATCTGCCTGAAAGTCGGTATCTGTCTGTCTTCCTGTCAGACTGCCAATCTATATGTCTCTCTCTCTGCTGTCTCTGTCTACCGGTCCCTCAGTCGGTCTATTTGCTGGACAGTCTGTCTTCAGTCTATCTGCCCATTAGTCTGTCTGCCTGCCTGTCAGGCTGCTCGTCTCCTCTGGTTGTACATGCAGAAAGTTTCTTTCTGGGTTTTGAACTTTTGAAAGGACAGAACATCCCCAGTGTTGTGGGTTCGATTCCCGTCTGCGCCATTGGTGGACTTTGCATGTTCTCCCCATGCCTCAGAGTTTTTTTCCAACCCATCCCTCCGGTCCAAGAAACATGCCTGATAGGCACAGTTTCCCCTGAGACCCGAGAGAGACGTGGGATAAATCGGTAGACCGGGAATGAAAGAATGAATGAATCTGTAAATAATCCATGTGCGTGTCATTCTTTTTAGGGTAATATTCGTCAAGGGTGCCAATAATTATTCTCCTTCTCATTTCAGGCCGGCTGTAATAAATGATAAAGTGTCCACTGTGTGTTTGCCTGAGAAAGACTACATCGTGCCCAGTGGGACAGAATGCTACGTTACAGGCTGGGGAGAAACCCAGGGTACCGACCCCAAACACATACACACACACACACACACACACACACACACACACACACACACACACACACACACACACACACACACAACACACACACAAACACACAAACAAACAAATACACACCAGTATTAGAAATCCAGTATTGAAACCCAGGGTACCGACCGACCCCAAACACACACACACACTAACACACACACACACACACACACACACACACACACACACACACACACACACACACAAAAACACAAACAAACATACACACCAGTATTAGAAATGACATGTTGTGATATGTTAAAGGCACATACACAAACACAAACACACACATCAGTATTAGAAATGATCCCCCCTATCGTGATGTTAAAGGCACATACACAAACACACACACTCAAACACACAAACAAACAAACAAACACAAACACACATCAGTATTAGAAATGACCCCCCTATCATGATATGTTTAAGGCACATACACAAACACACAAACCCACACACACACAAACAAACAAACAAACAAACACAAACACACATCAGTATTAGAAATGACCCCCCCATCGTAATATGTTAAAGGCACATACACAAACACACAAACCCACACACACACACACACACACACACTCAAACACACAAACAAACAAACACAAACACACATCAGTATTAGAAATGACCCCCCCATCGTGATATGTTTAAAGGCACATACACACACACACACACACACACACACACACACACACACACACTCACACACAAACACACACAACACACACACACACACAGCACAACACACACACATCAGTATTAGAAATGACCCCCCCCTATCGTGATATGTTAAAGGCACATACACAAACACACACACACACACACACACACACACACACACACACACACACAACACCAACACACAAACGCAAACACACATCAGTATTAGAAATGACCCCCCCCTATCGTGATATGTTAAAGGCACATACACACAAACACACACACACACACACACACACACACACACACAACAAACAAACAAACACAACACACACAAACACAACATCAGTATTAGAAATGACCCCCCCCTATCGTGATATGTTTAAGGCACATACACAAACACACAAACCCACACACACACAAACAAACAAACAAACAACAAACACAAACACACATCAGTATTAGAAATGACCCCCCCCCCCATCGTGATATGTTAAAGGCACATACACGAGCACACAAACCCACACAAAAACACACAAACACACTCAAACACACAAACAAACATCAGTATTAGAAATGACCCCCCCATCGTGATATGTTTAAGGCACATACACAAAACACACACACACTCAAACACACAAACACAAACATACATCAGTATTAGAAATGACCCCCCCTATCGTGATTGTTTATGTTTAAGGCACATACACAAACACACACACACACACACACACTCAAACACTCAAACACACAAACACAAACACACATCAGTATTAGAAATGACCCCCCCATCTTGATATGTTAAAGGCACATACACAAACACACACACACACACACACACACACACACACACACACACACTCAACACACACAAACACAAACGCAAACACACATCAGTATTAGAAATGACCCCCCCCATCTTGATATGTTAAAGGCACATACACAAACACACACACACACACACACACACAAAAAAAAAAAAAAACAACAACACACACAACACACACAAACACACAAACACACAAACACACAAACACAAACACACACACACACACAAACACACACTCAGTATTAGAAATGACCCCCCCTATCGTGAAATGTTAAAGGCACACACACACACACACACACACACACACACAAGCACACACACACACACAAACACACAAACACACAAACACAAACACACAAAACAAACACAAACACAAATCAGTATTAGAAATGACCCCCCCATCGTGATATGTTAAAGGCACATACACAAACACACACACACACACACACACACACTCAAACACTCAAACACACACAAACACAAACACAAATCAGTATTAGAAATGACCCCCCCCCCATCCCCCATCTGATATGTTTAAAGGCACATACACAAACACACACACACACACACACACTCAAACACACAAACACAAACAAACACAAACACACATCAGTATTAGAAATGACCCCCCATCGTGATATGTTAAAGGCACATACACAAACACACAAACACACACACACACACACTCAATCACACAAACACAAACACACATCATTATTAGAAATGACCCGCCTATCGTGAAATGTTAAAGGCACATACACACACACACACACACCAGTATTAGAAATGACCCTCCTATCGTGACGTGTTACACAGGAACGGGTGGAGAAGGAACTCTGAAGGAGACCGGCTTCCCGGTCATCGAAAACAAAGTGTGTAACCGTCCGGCGTATCTCAACAACCGAGTCAAGGACCATGAGATGTGTGCAGGAAACATCGAGGGAGGAACCGACAGCTGTCAGGTAACAACGCTAACGAGTGTTTCGGAACCACCACAATCGTAATACCAATACCAAAATGGAATGGAACATTGTTTATATCTATTAATAAATGCACTATTTTTTAAACAAACACACACACACGTGACAGTGTAACATCAGTATAAATATCTATGTCAATGTCATGACAGTGTAACATCAGTATAAATACCTATGTCAATGTCATGACAGTGTAACATCAGTGTAAATACCTGTCAATGTCATGACACTAACACCAGTATAAATACCTATGTCAATGTCATGACAATGTAAAATCAGTGTAAATAACTGTCATTGTCATGACACTGTAACACCAGTATAAATACATGTCAATGTCATGACAGAGTAACATCAGTATAAATATCTATGTCAATGTCATGACAGTGTAACATCAGTATAAATATCTATGTCAATGTCATGACAGTGTAACATCAGTATAAATATCTATGTCAATGTCATGACAGTGTAACATCAGTATAAATATCTATGTCAATGTCATGACAGTGTAACATCAGTATAAATATCTATGTCAATGTCACGACAGTGTAACATCAGTATAAATACCTGTCAATGTCATGACAGTGTAACATCAGTATAAATAACTGTCATGTCATGCCACCGTAACACCAGTATAACTACCTATGTCAATGTCATGACAGTGTAACATAAGTATAAAAACCTATGTCAGTGTCATGACACTGTAACACCAATATAAATACCTATGTCAATGTCATGACAGTGTAACATCAGTATAAATAACTGCCATGTCATGACACTGTAACACCAGTATAAATACCTATGTCAATGTCATGACACTAACACCAGTATAAATATCTATGTCAATGTCATGACCGTGTAACATCAGTATAAATAGCTGCAACACTACACCATGTCTGTCCGACTCCAAATCTGTCTGTCTGTTAGTTTTCCAGCTTTTTGTCAACCTGTCTGTCTGTCTGCTTGCTGGCCTGTCTGAGTAAGATTGACAGACAGATAGAAGATTGTCATCGTACACAAGTTATAAATATAAAATACACAAACAACAATAAAACACTTTCTGCACAACTCTCTCTCTCTCTCTCTCTCTCTCTCTCTCTCTCTCTCTCTCCTTTCTCAGGGTGACAGTGGAGGTCCTTTGGTATGTTTTGCCCAGAACACCTTCGTTCTGCAGGGAGTGACATCATGGGGTCTCGGCTGTGCCAATGCCATGAAGCCCGGTGTGTACGCTCGCGTCTCCAAGTTCCTCGACTGGATCGAAAAAGAGACAAAGCCGGCCTCATAAGCGCCTGCAGTCGATGGAACGACGGCGCATCCGAGTCCGATTTGCAAAATCCTAAACAATTTGCATAGAAAATGTGATGCTCCATTTAAACTGCATTTTATCAGGTGGAAATGTACACATATTATATATACACATATTAAAGAAGTGAAATTTGGGGTCTGGTGTCCTGATTTATACATCGGATATAAAAAAACATGAAGTAATATTATACGTCACTTACGGCAAAAGTATTGGGACGTCTGACTTTTGTTGTGAAGCCACAGATTTGGAAGTACACAATTATATAAGACGTCTTTGGACATGGTACGTTCTAAATTTCATTCCATGATCGACGACGCTCCAGACGAAATAACGCTGTCTATCAGTCCAACAAACCGCAGTCCAGACGCAATTGGCGCTGTTGATGCATGGATTGGAGGCTATGTTGGTTCCACCAAAACGTCTACCTCGGTGTTGGACTGTAGAGGGTTGAGACCGTCTGATCATATCGTCTCTCCTGTACCTATCTTACACACAGAAGTTTCTTCCTCTTATACACTATACAATTCTGTGTTTAGTTTCGTTTTTCTAGTGTTACACAACAGGGACATGCACGTGCCTCAAACACAAACTCCAAACCGGGCATTTAAAACACAATCGTTCGTTTCCTCGCGTTTACGGTAAAGAAAGTAAACTTACGGAAAACAGATATTTATTGCGTTGGTTAATAGAGCTTACAGGTTTATTTGTGCATCAATAACAGAGCTACGACAATAATAATAATAATAATAAGAAGAAGAAGAATTAGGGGCACGTGGTTTAGTGGTTAGCACGTTCGCCTCACACCGCCAGGGTCCGGGTTCGATTCCCGTCTCGGCCATGTGTGTGTGGAGTTTGTACATGTTCTCCCCGTGTCTCAGGGGGTTTTTCTCCGGGTTCTCCGGTTTCCTCCCCCGGTCCAAAAACATGCACGGTAGGTTGATTGGCACCTTGGAAAATTGTCCCCAGTGTATGAACGTGATTGTGTGTGTGTGTCCTTTGATGGGTCGGCATTCCATCCAGGGTGTATCCTGCCTTAATGCCCATAGACGCCTGAGATAGACACAGACTCCCCGTGACCCGAGGGAAGATCGGATAAAGCGATAGAAGATGAATGAATGAATAATAATAATAATACAAACAATAAAAAGGAAATAAATTTGGTTCCGCTGACATGAATGTACACACCAGTTGTCTTTAAAACGCCTCCACGCTCAAGTAACATTATATCTAGTAATATCTAAACAGCACCCCCTAGTGTTAAGGATAAAATTCTGTAACAACCAGTCCTGGTGTGCGTTTTTTTTTTCTTTTTGTTCCACTCAGACTGTCGTCGTTTCTTTATTATTTGTCACATCCGTGGGAAGAAGAATCTCCGTCTGATGATTTTTCTCCACATTCTCTTTGTTCCTGTGGTAAGAAAAAGAGCAAACATTTTGAGAACATTAATCAACGTAAAGCCAGCGATGACTCTGGTACAACTCAGGGAAAAGAATTACTTGTGCGGGTTTTCAATGTCATCGATGGTTTCGGGAAGCGGGACACCTCTGGTCTCAGGAAGCAGCAGAACCAAACCACCAGCGATCACAGCCAGGATTCCTGTTGGAGAGAGGATGGGATGAGTCAGGGTCGAGTCAGGGTCGAGTCAGGGTCGAGTCAGGGTCGAGTCAGGGTCCTCACAAACTTCTTTAGGATTTATAATCTTAAACATTTTCGAAAGTAACTGTAATTTAATTACACATTTTTTTTTATCAGTAACTGTAACAAATTACTGTAACCAATTAATTATTTCATTGCTGTGTCCCCCGTACTATGCGATGACAAAGTTTGTTCTTTCTTTCTTTCTACCCATCTATCTATGTATCTATCAATCTATGTACCTATCTATCAATCAATCAATCAATCAATCTATGTATCTATCAATCAATCTATAAATCAATCAATATTTATCTATCTATATGTATGTATCTATCAGTCTATGTATCTATCTATATATATCTATCAATCAATCAATATTTATCTATCTATATGTATCTATCAATCAATCAATATGTATCTATCTATCTATCTATCTATCTATCTATCTATCTATCTATCTATCTATCTATCTATCTCATCTGTCTCTTATGTCTATCTATCTATCTATTTATCGCAAAACAAAACAAAAATTATTTTGGAGTTTGTTCAGAATTTCAGTTGAATTCATCAAAGTCGTAATGTAATCACTCTGGGGGGGGCAGTGAGAATTCTCTCATCAAACAGGCGTCCGACATCATTGGTGTGTGTTTTTTTTTACTGTACACATTTTAGCGGATGTTAGTGGGTACTGCCGGAAGTTGGGAATTTCCTTGGGATGAAGGAAGGAAAAAGGAAAGGTAGAAAGAGAAAGAAAGAAAGAAAGAAAGAAAGAAAGAAAGAAAAGATAGAAAGGAAAAAAGAAAGGTACAAAGAAAGAAAGAAAGAAAGAAAGGATAGAGAAAACAGAAATGTACAAAGAAAGAAATGATAGAGAGGAAAAAGAAAGGTACAAAGAAAGAAATGATAGAGGAAAAAGAAATGTATAATGAAAGAAAGAAAGGATAGAGAGGAAAACGAAAGGTACAAAGGTAGA
>JACRUU010000007.1:31544919-31564919 GCA_030449085.1 Kryptopterus vitreolus | reverse complement strand
GAAACTTACAGACAGACAGACCGACAGACAGACAGATAGACAACTGTAAACATTTTACACCACAGTAAACACCATTTTACACCACAGTAAACACCGCATCTTCCACCATAATAACATTACTTCTGCACAAACCACTGATTTAGCTGCACTTTTCTTTTGATACAGTGATATAATCATTGCTGTGCATTTGATTTGTTTACATATGATTGTGTTGTTGTTGTTGCATGCACATTGGTTTACTTGTGTAGTTTTTGTGTGTGCATTCGATGTTTTTATATTCACCAGGAAAACTTTCAGGGCTTCATTTTATATTCATTCATGCTTTAAAAAGTGCAGATGTATTTGCTGTTGTTGACAATATTGATAATCGTGATATGAAATTTTCAATTTCCCTACTAAAACAAATAAATAAATAAATATATATATTATATATATATATATATATATAATATATATATATAAGAGAGAGAGAGAGAGAGAGAGAGAGAGATGTATCTTAAGGATTCATATAATATAGGAATAAAAAAAATAGCATTATTTATTCATCTTTATTTATTTTATTTTATCTTTATTTATTTATAAACTAAATAATATAAATCATTGTTTATTTATAAACTAAATATATAATTTAATATCTTAAATATTACTTATAATAATATTATAATAATGCCAAATATTTAAAATAATATAATATTATAAATAATAATATTTAAAAACATATTATACTAATAATTTAATAATATAATAATAATAATAATATCCTAAAAAACAACACATTATTTTAGTCGTACCTCCGTGACGAAAGACTCCCTTCCATCGTAATTATAATCCCAGCCATCCTTGCAGGCACTGGTGGGCAGAGCAGCACGCGTCGCCTTGCCGATCTCGCCATCCAGCTGGTCGCAGCCGACATCGGAGACGTTCCACTCCACGTCGAAGCCCTCGCACTGACTCCGCACCGCTCCCGCAGACGTGTTCTGCACCGGCACGGCCACCCCGAGCGCCTTGTCCAGACTCCAGCCGCAGTGCTCCTGGACCTCCCCGACGGCCGGGTTACGGCACCAGTGCTCCGGGGTGAAGCCCAGAAACACGACGCCGACGTAAACTCCGGCGAACGGCACCGAGATGAGACACAGCAGGGCAAAGATCCGTTTCTGGAACGGCCCGAACTTGCCGGCTTCTTCCAGGATGTCGTCGAAGGTGGTCATGGCGGCGTCCGAGCGAGGGCTTCACTGTGCGTCGTGTGAAGGCAGCGGCGGCGTATTTACACACTTTGGAGTGCAGAGTCCAGAGAAAGCAGGCTGACCCTCGAACCGGTCATGCTGAGATTGATCTGCGATGCTCTGAATGAGCACACATGGACCACACGTTATTCGTTAATAGACGCAGCTGTGTTGTGCAACCGGGCTCTGGATGGAAAGTTCAGCCAAAAGATCTGCTCCACCAGGGTGAAATAGAACACCTCATGCTTGAAGAAAAAGTATGTGCACCCTCGAAAACAACTCAGCCGTGCGTTTTCCCATTTGGTTCCACTTTGACGCTTCTCAAAAGAACTCGCACTAGATGTTGGGAGACGGACGCGTCCCAAATCGTTCACGACGGGTGAGTTAGGAGATACCATTCCACATTGCCCCCCCCCCCCCCCCCCCCCCCCCAAACATTCCATTCCAAATTTAGTGCCCATATCCGGAAGACATTTCTTCACATATCCCCGAGTGCTACCACGATCCAGGATCACGGAGGGTCCACTAGTAGCAGCTTGGTGAATCTGGTGCTTGAATGACCTCATACCAACCCACAGCCGTAACCACCACTGAGATATCGGGGGGGGTATTGATGTAGGTGAGGGTCCCGGAGATATTTCACTAGCAGAACTTCCATACAATGCCTTCCAGGACGCTAATAACACACACACACACACTGTACACAAGTCAGGGGGCATGGTGGCTTAGTGGTTAGCAGGTTCGCCTCACACCGCCAGGGTCCGGGTTCGATTCCCGTCTCGGCCATGTGTGTGTGGAGTTTGTGCATGTTCTCCCTGTGCCTCAGGGGGTTTTTCTCCGGGTTCTCTGGTTTCCTCCCGGTCTAAAAACATGCACGGTAGGTTGATTGGCACCTTGGAAAAATGTCCCTAGTGTATGAATGTGTGTGAGTGTGTGTGTGTGTCCTGTGATGGGTTGCCATTCCATCCAGGGTGTATCCTGCCTTAATGCCCATAGACGCCTGAGATAGACACAGACTCCCCGTGACCCGAGGGAAGATCGGATAAAGAGGTAAAAGATGAATGAATGAACGAGTGTAACACCATCTAGTGCACTTCTTCGACCTGGACTCAATGCATTGAGTGCATTCACGGTGGCTTAGTGGTTAGCATGTTCGCCTCACACTACCAGGGTTGGGGGTTTGCATGTTCTCCCTGTGCCTCGGGGGGTTTCTCCGGTTTCACGGTCCTTGATTGACACCTTGGAAAATTGTCCCTAGTGTGTGAATGCGAGTGTGTGTTCCATACAGGGGGTGTCCTGCCTTGATGCCCGAGATAGGCACACGCTTCCCCGAGAGAGACGTCGGATAAAGGGGTAGAAGATACAGAATCAGCACTTACACCTACTGGTTCAAGTGTACATCCCTTTTTTTTTTAAGGTAAAACTATTGCAACTATTATTTGTTAAAAGGCATGTAAAAGTACATCATTAGAAAACATCCTGATCACAATTTAAGGATGATGGATGCAAACCTTTAAGGCACGTAGCATCAAAATCGTCGTTCCTGGAGGGCAGCAGTGTTTTATTCCAACATACATTTCAAATAAGCATGGAATGACTGGATTAGTCGGATTAGCGAAACTCTGTAGGTCCTCTCGGCCCTTCTGGAGCTCGGCTCGCTTTAAGGGAATATGCGCGAAGCCTGAAATAAAGAAAAGAAAACATACATGTATATATGTATATGTATATATGTATATATATATATATATATATATATATAGATATATATATATATATATATATATATATATAATTATATATATAAATCATTTACATTTGCGGCATTTGGCAGACGCCCTTATCCAGAGCAACTTACAACTGAGCAATTGAGGGTTAAGGGCCTTGCTCAAGGGCCACTAGTGGTAGTTTGGGTGGTTGTGGGGTTTGAACCTGTGATCTTCTGGTCCAGAGGGCCGAACACCTTACCACTAAGCCACCACCACCACCCCGGAGAGATATATAGATTCCTATATAGATAGAGATAGAGATATATATATATATATATAGATATATATATATATATATATACATATATATAATATATACTATATATATATATAACACACACACACACACACACACACACACACACACACACATATATCTATATATATATATATATACACACCCACATGTTAAATGTCCTCTAAGCGTAACGCAAACATTTTCCTTCAACCTTTGGAGTACAGAACGTGCCGGAACGTGTAAATATCCGAACCCGGCAGGACCTCCTGGTGTGAAAACATCGCTTAGAGGAGAGAGTAAATATTTTTACAGCCGTTCGTTCGTTCGTTCTTCTTTTTTTTTATTATTGAAATAATGTCTCAGTTTGAACATTTTTAAATAAATCATACAAACAAACAAAATCGGAGCGGACAAGCAAACAATTTTGGCAAACACAGGGCCAGCAGCAAGCAGGAGGCTCTGTATAAGGGATTCAGACCCCCTTTTAACCCCTCCCCCCAAAAAAATAAAGATAATTTGTGTGTACAGTGTGTGTGACAACCTTCAAACATTCAACCTTCATAGCAGATACATACGCACCATGTCCCACTGCCGAGGTTTACAATCGTATCGTACCCTTTTTTTTTTTCAAGACAGCAGAAAAACATCAGAGGTCACGAGGAGCAAAAAAATAGTACATCACATGAGAAAAGATGTCACACTGGAAAATCATCACCTTTTAATCATCTTTCATTTTTTTCCCTTCATCAAAGTGTGTGTGTGTGTGGGGGGGGGATTTATATATATATATATATATATATATATATATATATATATTATATATCAGAGTGCATTGTAAGAAATAATAATAATAATTAAAAAAAAGTACCCACATTGATTCCTGAATTAAAGACTGAGACGGCTTGTGTGTGTAATCGTGAGAGAGAGAAGAAGAGAGAGAGAGAGAGAGAGAGAGAGAGAGAGAGAGAGAGAGAGAGAGAGAGAGAGAGAGGGAGAAGAGAAAGAGATAGAGAGAGCTCTCCCGTGGAAAAAATACTGTGCGCGTTTATACGTCATGCTTTAAGAGCGAAAAAGGGAAAGGCACAGGATGTCCCTTTTACTCCAATTTGTATGGTTTATATACCTTCTATATCTATATATATATATATAGATATATATAGATATATATATATATAATATATATATATACATATACACACACACACACACACACACACACACACACACAGCATCAACATTACGTTGGTTGCAGTTTCATCAACGTGTGTCAGTTTCATCGGATGTTTCATCGTGTTTGTATGTATGTATATGTATGTATGTATGTATGTATGTATGTATATATGTATATATTATATATATATATATATATATTCTATATCTATATATATATATATATATATATATATATATAATATATATATATAAAAAGCGGATAAAAAAAGAAAAACACGCTGCAAAAATGTGAGGTGAAAAAGAAAAACAACACAAAATTGGAGTAAATGTGATTAACGTGATTCCTCACGCCGTACAAAAATAGCGCAAACCTCCAACGCCTCCAAATTTTTTTCCCCGTACACGTGACGGGCTACTGGTTGCCATGGAAACGAGCCGTTCTAGATCAAATCAACCCCCGAGCATTAAACAAGAAAAGAAATAAATATCAATGAAACACGTGGAGGAAAACATAAACAAAAATAAAAAATAAATCAATAAGCAAAGCGTGTTTCAGAAGTTCATGAAAAGTTCTCCTCAGACTTTCAGGAGGTCCTCGTCGCTGTCGTCTGGGTCTCCCTGCGCTTTCCTCGAGTGCTTGAAGCTCTTTTTGGACGCCTGCCTTTTGCCCGTCACTTCCAGCAGCCCGACCAGATCCTCGTCGCTCTCGCTCTTCATCAGGAAACGAGAGGAGGAGGAGGAGGAGGAGGGGGGGGCGGAGTCTCGTCCCGGGTGGACCCGGACTCTGGGGGCGGTCAGGACTTCTTCCTCGCTGTCCTGCTCGTCCAGGGAGAAGGAGCGCAGGGCGTCGGCGCTCACCGGCTTGGTGGTGATGTGGCCGTTCTCGTAGGGCGTCTGCGCCGGAGGCTCCACCTCCTCCATCAGCCACTCCATCTCGTCCTCGCAGCCGTCCTCGTCCGTGCTCACCTGGGGAACAGGATTATTAAGGGCCAAATTATTCCCACTCCAGAACAATTTTCCCAGTGGTGTGCATTAGTATTTACCCCCCCTCCCTTTCAAGTGTATTGAAATGTCAAGTGTCTGAATACTTTTTTTTTTTTTACCATAGATCGCATATATATAAATAAATATATTTAAAGAAACAAATAAACACACACACACACACACACACACACACACACGAGTACCTTGGAGTATTTATAAGACACTTGATTTCTCCGTTTGCAGCAGCTGGTGAGTTTCTGTAGGAAAAGTCCCCTGCAAATAAAATCAAAAGTTTAAGATAAACGACAAAACAATATATGTGTGTGTGTGTGTGTGTGTGTGTGTGTGTCTGTATACCTCCGTTCTCTCTTGTAAAGCAGAAGAACAAGCAAACAGATGGTGGCCACCAGCAGCAGCAGCAGGGCGAGCGCCCCCCCCACAGCCTGACTCCGCCCTGATAATCCAGCATCATCGTTGTCGTTAACCTGCTGGTTCATGGTGCTACGAGAACAACAACAACAACAACAAAAGATGAACGGATTGTAGGATCCATACAAATATATAATAAAGATGAGGGTTGTTTTCAATGTACTACAAATAATGCTAGTGTTTTATTATAACACCTTATTGTTATATATATATATGTATATTATAGTATATTATAGTATACTTAGTATATGTAAGTATATTATGTATGCATCTGGTGCTGGCCCGTGTGTCAAAGTCTATGAGCCAAAAAGTTTGCACCCCCAAACCGTCCCACCGTCCCCGCTGTAGGGTTACTTACAAGAGTGCGCAGACTTTGTCCGTGTGCCAGACGAACAGGTACTGACATCCGTCTGTCTCCAGGAAGAACTCCGGGATTCCCATTCCAGCCTCGGGCCTGCAGTGGAACAAGATGGTCGACGTCATGTTCTTGGACCGGTCCCGACCGCACACAGAGTCTGAAGGCACCAGGACGTCCAGACTGTCCCCTATAGGAAAAAAAAAAAAAAAAAAAAACAAAACTAGTGAAATATTTCCAACTGGAAAACAACAACAACAACAACAAGGTGTGATGTGATGTGTGAGGTGCACCTTTTATGAAGTACTTGGCCTTGTTGGAGGAGCCGATCTTCCTGCAGTCGGAGGCGCCGTACTTCACCTGGCAGATGTTTGCACCCAGGCACTGGGATAAGGTGCGGTCGGTGATTCCCGAGAGCTGGATGTGATAGATGTAACTGTCGCCGTTGGATCTGATGTCCCCGGTGGCGTTGTGGCGGCTGGGAGTCGATTCATTATAAAAATAATTCATTCATTCATCTTCATGTCTCGGCCATGTGTGTGTGGAGTTTGTACATGTTCTCCCCGTGCCTCAGGGGGTTTTTCTCCGGGTTCTTCGGTTTCCTCCCGGTCCAAAAACATGCACGGTAGGTTGATTGGCACCTTGGAAAATTGTCCCTAGTGTGTGTGTGTGTGTGTGTGCCCTGTGATGGGTTGGGTTGGCATTCCATCCAGGGTGTATCCTGCCTTAATGCCCATGGACGCCTGAGATAGACACAGACTCCCCGTGACCCGAGGGAAGATCGTATAAAGCGGTAGAAGATGTATTTATGTATGTATCTTCATACCGCTTTATCCGACTTCTCTTTTGGGGCGCCTTCGGGCATCATGGCAGGTATAGAACGCCAACCCATCACACACATTCACATTCACACTAGGGAAATTTTCCCAAGGTGCCAATCAACCTAACGTGCATGTTTTTGTACCGGAGGAGGAAACCGGAGAACCCGGAGAAAAACCCCCTGAGGAACAGGTAGAACATGCAAACTCCACACACACACACACACACACACACACACACACACACACACACACACACAACACACACACACGCGGCGAGGTGGGAATCGGAGGGGGCAGGTGTCCCCTTTTGGCCATATAGTGCATGTATAAACCCGGGCTTTTCACCGTGCCATTTTATTATTATTCTTTTTTGGGTTTGTGTCACAAATAGAGATAGGCGTACCTGTAGTAGAGATCTCCGAGGCTGAACACGGCACCCGTCTGGGGAACCTTAATGGTGCCGTTCACCATTTCCACCTGCTCCTGTTGCTGCTTCACTGCACAGGCTGATCGCGTTTCCCATTCCACCCAGAACTCACAGACTGCTCTATCTTCCCTACACACACACACACACACACACACAACACACTATACATGTGCATCTCTATATTGAGGATACGATACCGTTAAAGACGCATATAAATCAGCGACCTATGCGATACGATCCATTGCGGTACGATTCAGTGTGATCCGATTCCCATTCGATTCAGTATGATGCGACTCGTTATGGTATTCCTTATGGTACAGATCCCTATAGATAGATCCTTATAGGTCGATTTACTTAAGCGCCATGTGATTTCTGGCCCTTTCGCAAAAAAAAAAAAAAAAAAAAACCCACGCCTTTTGACTATAACGAGTCCTGCTAAAAAATTAATAAATAAATAAATAAAAATAACCGAACAAAATATTCTACATCTGGACTAACTCGGCAGCCAAGATACAATCTCCCGAGTGGACATATTTAAGACAGGCATGTCGGGAGAGAGTGTTTAAAATGAAATAATGATTATTTTCTTAAGTTTCTAAATTAATAATTTAATAATCATTAAAATGAGGTCTACTAAAATCTGATTTGAATACCCCCCCCCCCCCCCCCCCATCATATCTCAGTATAATATCTACATGGTGTGCAAAACTGCGAAGTGAACTCCAGTTTGTATTCCCTCCCCCCTCCCCTCCCATCGCCCCTCCCACAGCGATGTGACGGGATCTCTAACCCGTGATGTTCCACTGCCCTCTATGAAATATTAATCTCCAGCATCCGCTAATAAAGCAGCCTTTAACTGGAAGTAAAGTGTAAAATGATGCAATGCGGCTTCTCTGGTGCCGAACTCATCTCGGGAATACTGCACAGGGTTTAATAGTGACCGGTCATCTTCTGTATCTGGTCTGATTCCCAGGACACATTGGCTGTACCCAGAGCAGCCTGTTTATTCTACTAAATTACTTATTAAAAACCCAAAGCAAATCGTTAAAATACCAAAACCACTTTTTTCATAGGTTTTGAACATGCGGTTATAAATAAGGTGCGGCTATTTGCAAATTTTTTCCAGACCGCTAGAAATCTAACCATATACCGTAAATTCTGGACTATAAACCGCTACTTTTTTCATAGGTTTTGG
The DNA here is from genome assembly GCA_030449085.1 of Kryptopterus vitreolus. Classification (NCBI taxonomy): domain Eukaryota; kingdom Metazoa; phylum Chordata; class Actinopteri; order Siluriformes; family Siluridae; genus Kryptopterus; species Kryptopterus vitreolus. The sequence continues at coordinate 31,556,308 of JACRUU010000007.1, read as the reverse complement.
ACCATGCGGTTAATACTAAGGTGCGGCTATTCTGCAGATTTTTACCGACTAGGGGCTGTAACAAAATAGAATCAAAACTAAGAAGAAGAAGAAGAATGCGCTAGTTCCTTTAGCAAACTCTATCTTGATATAAGTGGGTAGAATAGAGGGAGGACAAACTAAACTATTTTTTCAAGGATTTCTGTTACACACAGGAGAAACTGTAAATAGCTAGTTCCCCCGCTCAAGGGGGGGGGGGGCGGTCAGCAAAGTTACGGTCACGTATCTCAAAGAAGTTAAATACTGTAAATAGCGCTTATTTTCTTTTGGTTCTGTCCTGTTTTACACCGTTTTAAACACACACACAACCCACACACACCACACACACACACACACACACACACACACACACACACACACACACACACACCACACACACACACACAAATCACACACACGGCCCACACAATCAAAAACACCCACACACTTAAAACATAACACACACACACACACACACACACACACACACACACACACACACACACACACACACACACACACCATCATCAGCCAAAGTTGTTCTTATTTCCCTCTCCGATTCTCCCTCTCCCGATATAAGCCCGGTTCACTCTACAATCCCCGTCCGGGCTCGTAGCACATACCTAGTGTCGCGGACACGGACGCTCGATATATGTTTATGCCTAACCTTTGTCTGTTCCCGATTCACGGACTTTCCAAGTCTCCGGTACTCCCGGTACCACGGCGCGCAGAGCGCAAGGCTCCCTAGCCTGTCTGGCCGCTCCGTATGAGCGGCGTCTCCTGAGTTCTTTATTCTAATAAATCCTGTTTTGTATGAATTCCGGATCTCCGCGTCTCTGTGCAGCGTCCACCGTTACACCGTGTTAAAATACAGGTTAGGAAAGGATCTATTTAGGTACATACATGTACATTTACAATTCAAAAGCGGATGCGGCTTGTATGCAGGTGCGGCTTATTTATTATTTTTTTGGGGTTTTTTTTTAATAGAGCGGATGCGGCTTATATGCAGGTGCGCTTTATAGTCCAGAATTTACGGTATATATATATATATATATATATATATATATATATATATATATATAATATAGGATTATTCAATAGTGCCAAAGCAAATAGTAAACACAATACAGATGCATTATGAAAAGTATAAACCATATTTCAACCGGGACGGGACTCACTTCACGAGTTTGGGCCGGCCCACGGTGTCTCCGCACGACAGCTGCACAATGGTTTTGGCCTGTTGGGAATTCCCGCACGCAGCGTCCCCCATAGTGTAATTCACCTGGATCTTTCCATCTGGAGAAGGAGCAACAAGCTAAATATTAAACATTATCATACGAAATAGACACAAGAAATTATATGAATATTTTTATATAAGGTATATATTTTTTATATATGGTGGATGGAGTGTAACACTAGAGCGTATATCTTACAGTATATACAAAGTGGCAAATTTTTCGCTGCGTAACTCGTCCGATCCTCACGAATCATACATCGTATCGTGCGGCGCGATGGTGTGAGGTGTGATATTACTTTTATAAGGAATCGCCCTGCGGAATTCCGAACCCGGGGCCAAAAAGCGGGAATTTTTTCCCATAGAAAATGAATGGGGCCCAAAATTCGTGCCTTCCAGTTCGGCCTGTGAGCGTCCGACATGCACGTATGGCATATCCACTCGTAGGGGGTCCGGAGTGGATCACGAACATATACCTTCCTCACCCCAAACCCGTTCGGAATTTCAGAAAATCCGTGACATTCCGGACCCATAGAGAATGAACGGGGACGCCCCGCTGTTTGGCCCGTGGACATATTTGTCCATTTGGCATATCCGCTCGTAGGTGAGATGGAGTAACTCGCGAACATATGACTGCCGCGTGGCGTCACATGGCCGCAAACGTGAAATCTGTGAACAGTCGGACGCTATTTAATTTGATGATGTCACGTGCATCAGTGGCCCCGCCCCCTCCCGAAAAAAACGCCCCAAACGGCCGTTTTTGGTGTCTAAACACTCGTTCTTCGGGAAATGTCCCATGTCTAGAGAATAAAATCCCTTTTATCCCCTGCGCTGGAAATTGGAAAGCGCACTAACCAGTGAAGACCATGCTCTGAGTGAAAACTCGTCCCAGGACCTCGGTTTTTCCACCGGAGCGCCTTCGACACACGGAAGCGCCGTCCGGACAATCGGTCAAACCTCCGTGGATTTCCTGGCACAGGTTCAGGTAGTACCTGCACAAAAAAAACCCTGAGTTTAGACATTTGGACCTTGGGTGTCTCAATTTTATTACTGATTAATCCACAATAAAAGCGTCAAGGTCCAAGAACAAGATGTCAAGATGTCCTGCAGGGTAACAATACAAACATGAGCGGTGTCGTAGTAAAAAGGCTGCATCAATCTATAACGCGATTCCGAAAAGCACCTTATTGTGTGTAAATTGTACAAAGAAAACCCTGAAATACAACCGTTTAAATAACTTTGTAGTGGAATAGTACAGATGCTGAACTGCTCTGTTTGCAGTCCAGATGTTTCACCAGCTGGAAACATTTGGCGAGCCATGAAACGGAAAACACAACAAAGAAGACCCAGGACTGTCGAGCAACCCGAATCCTGTTTCACACACACTATACGACATTCCTCTCCCAAAACGTGTACAGACAGAAGATGTAATGCTACACTGGGGGCGACACATGGACCTTAAAATAGTACATATTCTTATTTTAAGCATAAACGTTTTACTGTGCATAGAATATGGGTTTATGAGATTTGCATATCATAGCATTCTGTTTTTTATCGTAGAATATGAGAACATGTGGGCGTGACCTTGGGTTTGAGAAACGCATTATAAAGCTATTCGAAGCGTAATAAACTGCAAAGCTTCATAAAAGGACGAGATCCAATCAATCCAATGCCGCACCTAATAGGAGGGGGCGGAGCTTGCTGGAGTGTTTTAATTTGCATATTCATAACATATTCATGTTTCTGTGACAGTTTTTTTTTTTATGTTATTTGGTGGAAATGCATTCTTTTGAAGGCAATGACAGCAACCAAAAAGGGAAAAGCGTGTCCTTACGCGTCGCTCTTATCTGCGCTGGTGAACTTCCACGGCCCGGTGAGGGAAGAGAGAGGGCGCAGGTCGTAGGTTTGGTGGTGGCTCGCCAGTTTGCACTCCATCTTTTTCGGAGGACAGACGACATTCGTGCGCCACTGGAAGGTGCTGGAGCAAGCCTGGGTCTCGCTGAGGAGCTGCGGCTTACCGCGGCCTGCCGAGCGGTCGCACATGAACAGGATGGTCGACTGCCTTTTTTCCGTCACTGAAAGATTTTTGGGAAAGGAAAGATGATCCTTGTCGTTTATAAGCAAATAAAGCCAAACAAATCTCTAGCGGAACAAATTGTGCCTTGTGTTCACTGTAACGATGAAATGAAAGAAAAGAGATGTGCATTCATTCATCCATTCATCTTCTACCACTTTATCCGATCTTCTCTCGGGTCACGGGGAATCTGTGTCTATCTCAGGCGTCTATGGGCAGGATACACCCTGGATGGAATGCCAACCCATCACAGGACACACACACACACACACACACACACACACACACACACACACATTCATACACTAGGGACAATTTTTCCAAGGTGCCAATCAACCTACCGTGCATGTTTTTGTTTTTGGACCGGGGGAGGAAACCCCCTGAGGCACGGGGAGAACATGCAAAACTCCACACACACATGGCCGAGCCGGGAATCGAACCCAGACCCTGGAGGTGTGAGGCGAACGTGCTAACCACTAAGCCACCGTGCCCCCCAAGATGTGCTCATTATGAACCACTTGTAACCAGCACACACTCCTAAACTACCCCCCCCCCCCCCACCAGAAATTCACAAACAGACATGGAATTTTGTGAGGAAAGAACAGGATAAACCCGGAAGGGAAGTACTATTAAGTACAGGACGTCTTACCGCTAGAACAGAAACCCCACTGTCTGTCTGTGTCATAATTAGCGGTGGTAGAGCACCACTTCCTGCCCTCCGTCCTGCCCTCTTCTGTGCACTCGGAATACGACTTGCGTAGGAAGTTGAACGGAAAAACGCACACCGATCCGTTTGTAGTCACTGCAACGAGAACGACAAAATTCCTCTCACGGATCACAAATAACAACAAATAAATAATAATAATAACTGCTATACAAAGTCGGCTTCATTACAGCTCCGACCCTATGGAACACCTTTGGGGATAAATTGCACCCCAGGTCTCCTCACCTCACCCGATAGTAGACTGTACCGATATTGATAACTAGGTTAGTGATTACCAAATTTATCAGACGATGGATACTGGATAAGAAAAAAAAAACAAACAAATAAAAAAAAAAAAACAACAACAACAAAAACAAAAACACCAAACACTATATATAAAATATCACTGAAATTAAAAAAAAAAAAAAAAAAAAGTGCTGAATCACAAAAATGTGCTAAATGAAAGAAATATAAATTAATAAATTGATTAACGGTTATTAATATCTATCGTATCTATCTATCTATCTATCTATATACCTATCTAGATAGCGTATCTATCTATATATTATATATATATATATATATATATATATATATATATATATATATATATATATATAGCATGTTCGCCTCACACCGCCAGGATCCGGGTTCGATTCCCGTCTCGGGCCATGTGTGTGTGGAGTTTGCATGTTCTCCCCGTGCCTCAGGGGGTTTTTTTCTCCGGGTTCTCCGGTTTCCTCCCCCGGTCCCAAAAACATGCACGGTAGGTTTGATTGGCACCTTGGAAAATTGTCTCTAGTGTGTGAATGTGTGTGTGTGTGTGTGTGTGTGTGTCCTGTGATGGGTTGGCATTCCATCCAGGGTGTATCCTGCCTTAATGCCCATAGACGCCTGAGACAGACACAGACTCCCCGCGACCCGAGGGATAAACCGGTTAGACGATGAATGAATGAATGAATGAATATAATATAAAATTCTCCAGCATGCAGTGTCAGAGATTCGGCACTAGAGGCCGCTCTCGTAATGACAGCAGCTCAAAAAGAGGGGGGAAAAAAAACTAATCGGTAAGGATATTTCCTGACACTATCGTCCTGATTAATCGCAGAAAGCGATTAATCGGTCGACCTCTAATGAGAACATCAGCAGAGTGATGGCTATAATAAGAGCAAACGGGGGGTAACAAAAAAAACAAACAAACAAAAACAAACAAACAAACAAACAAAAAAAAAAAAAGAAGCGCATTCCAATTTGACGGCCCATAAAGATTTGGTGAGACTGACCTGAAGGACAAGGGTCTCCACCTCCGTACTGCATGATGACAGTCTGCTCCTCGCGACTGTAGTTCAGACGCATGACCTGGCTGTGCCCGAACGAGGACGAGGAGGACGTCGCGGAGACCAAACACACCGAACTCTTCGTACACGTCTCGTCAGCCACCGAGCCGCACACGTTCAGCTTATACGTTCCAGAGGACGCAGGAACCTGCGCGACACAATGACGATTTGGGGGTTTGTTAGTTGTTAATTATGACTACCGAAAGGATGATAATACTAGAAACGCATGCGACTGCCACCTGAACGTCTCCGGACAGACGCGAGAGGTCGAAGGTGTACTGCAGCTGGGAGACCTGGAGCTTGCAGCCCTGCACGCTGACCGTCTCGGGACACACCAGAGGCGTCGGCCACTCGAAAACGTACATGCAGTCCAGCTGGCGCATCATCTCCGGGGATCCCTGTAATCACACGGGGAAGCTCAAGGGGGTGCCCAGGGGGTGAAGAGTCGCCTCCCGGACGTTTAAAAAAACACCTACCAGGTCTGTGTCTTTCTGGCAGGTGAAGATGATCTTCGAGGTGTAGTTGACGGAGGGATCGGCTGCGCACGGCGTCGTACCGGCAAAGTCGATCTCCACCTGGTGAAGGGTGGAGGAAATCAGATATGATGCGTGAAAAAAAAACAAAAAACAAAAACAACAACACATAAATACAAATAAAATCGATTTGTTACCTGATCTGAGGCAGGGTTATACGTCGGAGAGGAAGTGACACGTCCAATGTCCTTTTAGGGCAAAAATAAATAAATAAATGTGTACAATTCTTAATAAAGCAATGACTTATAAAAGTGAATACACTTACAATGGGGTCTCCCTGAGGAGGCTGCATGCACACCGCCGCTCCAGGAGGACACTGGACCCCGGGAATGGGATTGAGAGCCTGGCAGATGTTTATGTAGAAGACGCGGGACGTATCGTCCTCGTCCGTGGCGGTGTAGAACCCGTTCAGGTGGATCAGAGGACTCAGGTTGATCACGCTGGTTCTGTTCCAAACTGAGCATGTCACCTAGGGACACGTGTGAATATACACACTATACTTAGCGATGTATCAAATATTAGCGCAATGATTTATCGTGGAAAGTTTTTATGATATTCAATAAATGAATATATTTTGTAAAAACATGGACACGATCGAGACGGCAAATGTTTTTCATATATATGCCAAGCCCTAGTAATGATATATATATATATATATATATAATTATGGACGATAACAAAAAGAAACGCTTATAAGCAATTCAATGCATTATGTTTGACAAGGGTTCTATAGTTCAATAAATAAATAATAAATAAATATTAATGTATGTTATAACAAGGGTGCCAATAATTTTAGAAACCATCTACATAGGCCTTGTTGGTGTAACTGTATATATATATATATATATATATACTGTATAAATACACACACACACACACACACACACACACACACATATATGGGGGCACGGTGGCTTAGTGGTTATGTCATGTGTACATACGTGTGTGTGTGTGTGTGTATATGTATATGTATGTATGTGTCAGTGATACCAGGTAACAAACAGGACCTTTGTGATGGTGTATTCCTGGCATGAAGGTTCCTGGAAAGGCCCCTATTGATTGTACTGGTCCAAATGAGACAAACTGGGTCTGGAGGTTCCTACAGGTATTTCATTATTTTCCTGACGTACCTGTTGCTCGCAGACCAGCGGTGTGTGCCAGGAGAAATAGTGCGTGCACGTGTCCGTGTCCGAGTCGACCAGCACGGGCTTGCTGGTGCCGCTTCCCTCGGACTTGCAGATGAAGCTGATGATGCTTTTGTGTTTGAGCGACGGATTGGCTGCACAGACGTCTCCGCCCTCGTAGGTCAGCTCCACCACCTGGTCTTTGTAGACCAGCTTTTTGTTGGGCATTCCTCCACTCACTGCTGAGCTGGCGTCTCTGATGCACACTCCTGCGGTACCGACAAGGACATCAGTGCTGAATACTGAACCCGGATTATATACACGTGCGTGTGTGTGTGTGTGTGTGTGTGTATAAAGTTGGGGTGTCACCTGCTTCTGAAGCGCAGCCGGTGTTCTTCACGGGGCCACAGATGTTGAGGCGATACATCTTCCTTACTTCGACGCTGTGGTACACTGTATATCCACCCTCCCGAGTGAGCGAGTTCAAGTCAAACAAATGTCCTGTGGAGGGAGGAGAAGAGAACGATGTTGATCCTTCATATTTAATCTAAACCCAATTTTATTTCTGTGGGCGCCGCAGCGGACGGTCCGCATATATGGTTTGGCTTATGTTTTATTCATTCATTCATCCTCTACCGCTACATCCGATCTTCTCTCGGGTCAGTCTGTGCCTATCTCAGGCGTCTATGGGCATTAAAGCAGGATACACCCTGGATGGAATGCCAACCCATCACAAGGCACACACACACACACACACATTCATACACTAGGGACAATTTTCCAAGGAGCCAATCAACCTACCGTGCATGTTTTTGGACCAGGGGAGGAAACCGGAGAACCCGGAGAAAAATCTCCTGAGGTACGGGGAGAACATGTAAACTCCACACACACATGGCCGAGACGGGAATCGCACCGTGCCCCCACTTATGTTTTATGTCCTTCCTAAAGCAACCTTTCCCCCATTTATCCAGGCTTGGGACGGGCACTTGGAAGGCACTCGCTTGTTCAACCCCAATGACTTGGGCAGACTGATCAATTAAGGGCCTTGCTAAAGGGCCGGCTCGGAAGTGCCGGGACTCAAATTGAGCTACCACCTCCCCCTATTTTTCACCAATTACTTCATTTAATCAATATTTAAAAAAGCATATATGAATTAACTATTTAAAAAAATAATAATTTTATTTCTTATTTAAATTAATTTTTAATTTTTTTATTGTTTTTTTAACTGTTTATACATTTTGCATGATAATATTAAATGTTAAAAAATATTATTTTTTAAATCTCTTGCATTTCTTCCCCTGAAAGGAACAGAAATGGAACCGAAACGAGACGAGGTGTATTTTGTTCACATCCCTAACAGTGTTATAAACTATATATATATATATATATATATATATATATATATATATATCTATATATATATATATATATATCACACATATACATACATATACACACACACATACACACACACACACATATACATATATATATATATATACATATATATATATATATACATACACACAAATATAACTCCTGATGTAACAGGTCTGCAGGACTCACCTGTGAGGGGATTAGTGACCTTGCATTCCCCGTGTTCGGTGCTGTTTAGGGGACACGCTGCGGCGGTGAACCACATGAAGCTGTACACGCAGTCTTCCAGCGCCGGGATCAGAGTGGGCTTCGATTCCTGCCACATACACCTTCAGCAATTAGATTATAATGTAATAGATACACACTGACATTACTTGAACCTTATTGTCTCTTATTGATCCACCCCAGATCTACACCCAATTTACTCATGTTCAGGATGTACAGGTAAATGTGGAGGTTATTAATATCTGAATCACATGTTTAACACTTGTTAAATCACATGTTTAACCCGTGTGTCCTATTACATACAGTTAATATCAAACTAGTTCTGTTTTAAACAGCATTTGAAGGAAAACTGAAAATATTCTTCAGTGTGTGTGTGTGTGTGTTGCACTGTGTTCCCTCACCACTTTGTTGCGATCGCATTTAAAGCGGATGATGGTGGATCGTTTGCGTTCTCCGCTCGGGCAGGTTGTTCCATCCGTGTACTTCAGCACGAGCATGTTTCCATCCCACTGTGGCTCGGACTGAGCTTCTCCCAGACTCACGTACTTATCCCCGGACTTCTGACACGCTGCTGCGCTACTCGGGCAGCCCCAAGAACCTACACACACACACACACACACACACACACACACACACACACACACACACACACACACACACACAAGTTGTGGTTTATGGGGTCTTTTCAAAATTGACACCAAACAGAAAGCCATACACCCACGGGTCATTCATTCATTCATCTTCTACCGCTATATCCGATCTTCCCTCGGGTCACGGGGGCATCTATGGGCACCAAGGCAGGATACGCCCTGGATGGAATGCCAACCCATCACAAGGCACACACACTCACATTTACACACACATTCACACACTAGGGACAATTTTCCAAGGTGGCAATCAACCTACCGTGCATGATTTTGGACCGGGAGGAAACCGGAGAACCCGGAGAAATAGGCTGGATTTCTGAGATGTCTGAGCAAGCGTTTGGGGCTGGTTAAGAATCTGAGCCAAGTGGCCACGAAATGGGTACATTTGAATCAAATTAGCCATACGAGTCTGAGCAGTTGTGTGGGTTTGGTCAAGAGAGTCTGGGTGGGTTTGGTTAAAAGAGTCTGAGCAGTTGGGTGGGTTTAGCTGAGATAGTCTGGATGGATTTGGTTAATGAGTCTGGGTGGTTTTAGTTTAGTCTGAACAAGAGGGTAGAACTGGTTGAGATAGTCTGGATGGGTTTGGTTAAGCGAGTCTGAGCAAGTGGGTGGGTTTGATTAAGAGAGTCTGAGCAAGTGGGTGGGTTTGGTTAAGAGAGTCTGAGAAAGTGGGTGGGTTTGGTTAAAACAATCTGGATGGGTTAGGTCCGGGTAAGCAGAAGGGGTGGTTAGGGTGTTTGGGTTAAGTCTAAGCAAATTGGGTGGGTTTGGTTAAGAGAAGTTTGGGTTTGGTTAAGAAAGTCTGGATGGGTTTGGGTAAGCGAGTCTGAGCAAGTGGGCGGGTGGGTTGGTTAAGAGAATCTGGTTGGGTTTGGTTAAGAGAGTCTGAGAAAGTGGGTGGGTTTGGTTTGGTTAAGAGAGTCTGAGCAAGTGGGTGGGTTTGGTTAAGAGAATCTGGTTGGGTTTGGTTAAGAGAGTCTGAGCAAGTGGGTGGGTTTGGTTAAAACAATCTGGATGGGTTAGGTTAAGTGAGTCTAAGCAAATTGGTGGGTTTGGTTAAGAAAGTCTGGATGGGTTTGGGTAAGCGAGTCTGAGCAAGTGGACGGGTTTGGTTAAGAAAGTCTGAGAAAGTGGATGAGTTTGGTTAAGAGAATCTGGTTGGGTTTGGTTAAGAGAGTCTGAGCAAGTGGGTGGGTTTGGTTAAAAGAATCTGGTTGGGTTTGGTTAAGAGAGTCTGAGCAAGTGGGTGGGTCTGGTTAAGAGAATCTGGTTGGGTTTGGTTAAGAGAGTCTGAGCAAGTGGGCGGGTTTGGTTAAGAGAATCTGGTTGGGTTTGGTTAAGAGAGTCTGAGCAAGTGGGCGGGTTTGGTTAAGAGAATCTGGTTGGGTTTGGTTAAGAGAGTCTGAGAAAGTGGGTGGGTTTGGTTTGGTTAAGAGAGTCTGAGCAAGTGGGCGGGTTTGGTTAAGAGAATCTGGTTGGGTTGGGTTAAGAGAGTCTGGGTGGGCTTGGTTAAGAGAGTCTGAGCAAGTGGGTGGGTTTGCTATGAGAGTCTGAGCAAAAGGATCAGATTGGTTAACAGAGTCTGAGCAAACAGACCGGATTGGTCACGAAGCACATCGAATAGGTGGAGGGCGTTACGGATTAAGCCTGAACCTCCGGAGGTTAGAGGTTGCTCTGGACTCGGGACTAGTCGCGTGTAAAGAAGGCAGGTTTGGATGTAGCTTTGACTCACCGCTCTGAGGTACGAGAGACTTGCACACGTTGATGTAGTAGCGCTGGTCTTTGCTCCCAGTCTGCGGCAAAACCACCCAATTATTGCTGTGCAGGGCCAATGAGGACAGATCATACGAGTGTCCGCTCCCATCACTGAAAACCAGACGACAAAGAAAACACACTTTGCTTAAAGCAAAAGCAAAAATAAGCAAAATAACCTCGTAGAACTTCTGGAGCACTAATACCGAGGGTTCTTAGAGGAAATAACCGTTTCGCTAAATGTGTGTGTGTGTGTGTTAAATTGTTCTCACTTGTAAGAGCAGCTAATGGTCTTAAAAGGAGGACAGGCCAAAGCAGTGTGCCATTCAAACAAGTAGGTACAGTCTGCAGTCTCTCGGATAAAC